>VDFB02103151.1:0-15117 GCA_007258455.2 Sequoia sempervirens
TTTTTCAAGACATTTTATGATTTTAGGTCTTTTTCAAGATATTTTATGATTTTTAGGTCTTTTTCAGGACATTTTATGATTTTGAGGTAGTTTTTAAGGAAATTTTATGATTTTTAAGTTTTTTTTAAGGACATTTTATGATTTTTATGTCTTTTTTCAAGACATTTTATGATTTTTAGGTCTTTTTCAAGATATTTATGATTTTTAAGTCTTTTTTCAAGACATTTTATGATTTTTAGGTCTTTTTTTAGGACATTTTATGCTTTTTAGGTCTTTTTTCAAGGCATTTTATGATTTTTAAGATCATGTGTGGTACCCACTGCAGTCTCATGATAAAATTTTTCCCCTAGTCAAGTTTAGAATGAGTTAGGAAAAATGGAATGTAAAGAAAAGGCATGACTAGCACAGACAGTGGATAGTATGCAAGACTTGATTTCAACCATTATCAACCATGGACGAAAATGTCATGATGTCGGGGTGAAGTGTTATGACGAATGTTAGAAAAGAGTGTTTATTAGGGATAAAGGTAGATAGAGTGACAGTAGATGGCACAACAATGACTGACTACACATGGCACCTATTTTCTAGGTTTTCACCATGGTACTTATCCAAACCACCTGTTTACTAGGTTTTCACTATTGGACAAATTATTTCTCTTTATTTTTGTCATTTTATTCTTTTCTTTTTTTTTAAGGGTGTCACCAGGATGCCTGTTTGCTAGGTTTTCATCAAGGTGACGATTTTTTCCAATTTTTTATATTTTTAGCTAGTTTTCATGTACGCTTTTTCATGCTATGCATAGAATTTGTGCAAATGTAAGTTGTTGATTAGCTTCATCAACTGTTCACCTTTGGGAGTAGCTAACTGATATGCTCTGGAACCAAATGATGCTATGATGATGTAAGGGCCTAGCCAATTTGGCTCAAATTTTCTTGGCTTCTCCCTATCTGACTAATTCTTAAGATTTTGCATGAGAACTAGGTTGCCAATGTCAAACTTTCGAGTCATCACCTTTTTGTTATAACTTCTGTAAATATGATTTTGGTATGCTTGTAAATGATTCAATGCATTGTGTTTGTGTTCATCTAACATTTCTAACTCATGCATTCTTGACTGTTTGTATTCTTCATTAGTGATGAGGCCTTTCATGGAGACTCGCAAAGATGGAATTTTGACCTCTATGGGATGTTGGAATATTTTCCTCAACTCATACTGACATGTAACTCTTGGAAGGAAAAGTTGTTGTGACATTATTCATGTCTGGGTGACTAACTGTTCTAAATCCGCTTGAAATGTTCATGTTGCCGAGACAGAGGTGATGTCTTGCCAAATGAAGTCTATTGCTATGACCTAGATGTATTTGTTGTGATTTTTCGTCGAAGTGGAGGCCTCTGGATGATAATATGTTCCTATTGGGCTTCAGGGAAACTTTTTTATCAGTATGTAGTCTTTTTGATATGGAATGTCTCGCCAAGTTGCGATCGGGTGTCTAGCAGATGTTGGGGAGACTCCTAGCGACCAGGTCATCGGTGTAACTCACAAGGTTTAGGTAAGATGTCCCAGCAATCGATGAAGGTATCGCCGATAGCTTGGGGTCTTCGCAGTGACATTAAGACTTCGGTATGAAGTCTTGGTGATGGGTGCTTGGTCTCGCTGATAGGGATGGTTTCGGTATGAAGTCCTGGCGAAAGCGATGAGTCTCGCCGACTAGTTGTTTCTTCGATGAAACTTGAGGAGACTCGGAGAAACCTTTTGGTGAATGGGAAGTCTTGCCGATGGAAAAGTGGAAGACGATGTGACTTGTGAACATCGGTATGAGTCTAGCCGATGGAGGAATCTCTTGTCGATAGAAACAATATGAATGTCGATGGATTCAGTATGTCTCATGGCATTCGTTATAACGTCTTTCCAACTGTTGGGATCTATGACAATATCGATATTAAATCTTTGTGGCATCGGGGAGACACTCTTAGTGTCTCACCGATATTCCTTACAAAGATTGAACGCCTTTGACCATCCTATGTGTAGCATCGTGGACAAATCAGAGGAAGCATTTTTCGAATGGATGACAGATTTTTGCAACTGTTGCAATTCTGGAGCTGAACAACATGCAAGGAAAAATCAACACTCAAGTAGAAAATTTCTAGGATGGGTCAATGGCGGATAAGGATGAACAAAAGGTAAAAATTAGAATGTGATAAGATAAAAGCAGATTGATTCTGTGTTCTGAAATAATCAAATTGTTGAGAGTTTTTTTTGTAACTGGATGAACAGTGAATGAAACTACTATGAACTAATACCAGAGAGTTGTATCTCTGATTGTATGTAATTATTGTTACTGTAATACAAAGAGATTCAGCTTGGTGTGGTGGGTTTTTTCCCAAAAGGGTTTCCCACGTAAATCTGTTGTTCATTGTCGTTGAGTATCTTCTTTGTTTCTGTAAATATTTCATGTGTGTCTTAATTGAATTGTAATTTGAAAAATTAAAAGTACTGTCAACTTACTTCCCTATGGTTTTGACGTTAGGAAAGTTGCTTTTGCACCATTGCTTTCCTTACAAGTGGTATCAGAGCCTGGCCAATTGTGTTATCCTTGTGAGTGGGTTGGGTTTTTTGTGTCAATTCTTTTTTAGTGGGAGTCTGGTAGAGGTCTGATAGTTTAGTTATAGATTAAGATGGCGAGCACATCTAGAAAGATGGAAATAGAGAAGTTCAATGGTAGCAATTTTGAGTTATGGAAACTCAAAATAGAAGATCTATTAGTGGACTGAGATCTTTGGATTGATGTGTCTAAAACGAAACCTCAAGCCATGAAGCAGGAAGATTGGGACCTAGCAGATAGAAAATCAAAAGGGCTGATAAGGCTCTATTTAGCTGACTCTGTTCTTCTGAATGTGCATGAAGAAAAGACTGCTGCCTCTTTGTGGACAAGACTAGGTGCTATTTATCAGGGCAAGTCCCTGGTGAACAAGCTATTCTTGAGGAAGAAGCTGTACAACTTAAGGATGTAGGATGGAGTTGTTGCTGATAACTTGAATGCTTTCAATATGTTGATTGCTCAGTTAGCATCTATTGGTGTGAAGATAGAAGAAGAAGATTGTTGCATGCCACTATTATGCTTTTTGCTTGATTCATGGGATTATCTGGTGATGGCTATTGGGAGTACAACATCCACATTCAAGATGAAAGATGTTGTTGCTTCTCTGCTATCAGAAGAAATGAGAAGAAAATCTTCTAAGATGGAAAAGGAGGATTTGGCTGTCAGAGGTAGATCAAAGGAGAAAGGCAAGAAGAAGGACAAGAAATCCATATTGAAATCAGAAGGGAGATCAAAGTCTCCTGGCAAGAATTCCAAGGTGAAATTTTGGAATTGTGGACAACCTGGTCATGTATGAAAGGACTGCAAGGAGGAGAAGAGAACTCTTAAACGTGATTCTTCTCAAAGTGATAGGAATGCCTTCATTTGTAGCTTTGGCTACATGGGCATCAGTGATGTCTAGGTGATTGATTGTGGAGCATCTTTCCACATGACATCTCACTTAGAGATTGGTTCCACAGTATGAAGAATACAATGGTGGAAGGTGTACTTAAGTGATTCATCTAAGGAAATTGTTGGTCATGTAAGAGTCAGAATTCAATTCCCTGATGGAAGAGTAAAAGGAATCAATGATGTGATGTACATACCAGGTTTGGCTCAAAATCTACTTTCTATAAGTAAGTTGAATGATATTGGAGTGCAAGTCATATTCTCTGGAAATGGCTGCAAGATGACTAGAATCTATGGTCTTGTAGGGGTGCTCGAATTGGTACCTTGTACAAGCTGGATGCACAAGCTATTCAATTCAATAGTGTCTCTGCGAAGTCACAGAAAGGTACTCATGAGGGAAATGTTCCTGATGGAGTAAACGCCATGGAGTTTAAACTTCCAGTAGAAAAGACTATGCTCTAGCATCATAGGCTTGGCCACATTGGTGAAAAAGGTTTAAAAACCTTGAAAAATAAAAACCTAGTAGAAGTGCTTGAAGATTGTAACCTTGAGTTTGAATTTTATGAACATTGCATATATGGTAAACAACACCATGTTTCATTTTATTCAGTCCTCACAAATCTTCTAGTTTAGCTTGATTATATTCATTCGATGTGTTTGGTCAATTGAATGTTCCTTCTACTGTCTAAATCAAGATACTATGTGTCATTTATTGATGATTATTCAAGGAAGAAAATTTGTATATTTTCTAAAAAGTAAATTCGAAGTGTTCAGTCAGTTTAAGGAATTTAAAAACCTTGTTGAAAATCAGACTGGTAGGAAAATAAAATGCTTAAGGACTGACAATGGTGGTGAGCTTTGTTCAGATGAATTCAAAAGGTACTATATAGATCATAGGATTAAAGACATAAGACTACACCTTACACTCCACAGCAAAATGGAGTTGCTGAAAGGTTCAACAGGACAGTAATGGAAAGAGCACAAAGTATGTTGAGCAGTGCTGGCTTGGAGGAGAAGTTCTCAGCTGAAGTAGTCTCTATAGTACGTTACTTGGTAAATCGCTCTCCTAACTCTACTCTTGTTGAGAAGATGCCTTTGGAAGCATGGTCTAGAAAGAAGCCCTCTTTGAGACATATTCGTGTCTTTGGCTATGAGGTATATGCATATGTGCCATTTGAAAAAAGATCCAAGTTGGAAAAAATTATGTAAAAGTATATTTTATAGGCTATAGTCATGGCATAAGGATACAAGCTTTGGAACAGGTAGAAGGTTTTGTACAACGAGCATTATCTTTAAAATTGAGTTGAAACCTACATTGGATCTCTGATCAGAGAAGAAATCAGAAAATGAAAAGGATGTATTAGGAATTCCTCGACACCGAGATAAAGAGGAATTGAAAATCAAAAATGTATGACAGGAAGAAGCTCAGTAGCTCACAGAAAGTTAGAAGATGAAGAATTCCCACCACAACCTCGGTCACATTGAGGAGGGTCAGCCTAAGTGAAAGAAAGCAACTGATAGGTATGGGTTTTCTTTGATAGATTCTACTTGTGCCTATGCTTTAATTTCTAGCACTGATGAGCCTAGGACTGTGAAAGAGGCATTTAGAATGTCTGATTCAAACTCTTAGTTGGAAACCATGAATGAAGAAATGGCATCATTAGAAAAGAATGATACTTGGAGTTTAGTGCCCTTGCCTAAAAAGGTAGAAAAGCTATGAGCTGCAAATGGGTATTTAAAAAGAAAAATTAGTGCGGATGGTAGTGTAGAAAAATATAAAAGCGAGGTTGGTTGCAAAAGGTTATTCCAATTGGGGAAAATTATTATGGAAAATCTTTTCTCCACTGTATGCTAACATCTATTAGATTTCTTTTGTCACTTGCAGCAGCATATATTAGAAAATGAAACAGATGGATGTGAAGATAGCGTTTCTTCATGGTGATCTTGAAGAAGAAATTTATATGTCCCAGCCAAAGCACTTTGTGAAAAAAGGTAAAGAAAGATTGGTTTGCAAGTTGAAGAAATCTCTGTATGGGTTAAAACAGTCTCCTAGAATGTGGTACCAGAAATTTGACACGTTTGTTTTGTCATTGGGATTTGTAAGATCAAAATGTGATCACTGTGTATATTACAAAGCTAAAAGTGATCAAGTCTTTATTATTGCTCTCTATGTTGATGATATGTTGTTCATAGGAAATAGTAAGCTAATGATTTCTGATCTTAAGTCTCAGTTTTCTGCCAAGTTCGAAATGAAAGATCTTGGTACAGCAAGGTATATTCCTAAGAATGGAAATAACTAGGGGCAGGGGAAAATAGAAAACTTTAGTTTGAGTCATAGTAGGTATATCATGACTATTCTAGAGAGATTTTGCATGGCCCGATTGCAAGCAACTAGTTGTTCCAGTTATGTAGGGAATGAAGCTATCTGTTGAGGATTTTCCAAAATCTCCTACTAAGATGGAGGACATGGCCAGTGTGCCATATGCTAGTGTGGTTGGTAGCCTTATGTATGCAATGGTCTGTACAAGGCCAGACATTGCCCAAGCAGTGGGAGTTCTTAGTCGGTTTATGGCAAATCCTGGAAGGACACATTGGGATGCTGTGAAGAGAGTGTTTAGATATCTGAAGGGTACTTCAGACTATGCTTTGTGTTAACATGGGAACTTGGTTGAATCACAGAGAACTCTCAGTATTTGAGGTTATGTGGACTCTGATTGGGCAAGGGACATTGACAGTAGAAGATCCACCAATGGATATATTTTTCATATTAGATGGTGAGGTGTAGTGTGTTCTGGATGAGCAAGCGGCGAGGGCTGTAGTCGCTTTGTCCACTATAGAATTAGAATAAATGTCAGCTACACATGCACGTAAAGAAGCGAAATCTAGTTAAAATGTTTGTGTTCTAGCATTGGTTTGATGTAGGGAGATTACTATCTACTATATTGGTCAGTTGCTATATGTTTGGCAAAAAATCCTACTTTCCATGCTAGGACGAAACATATAGATGTACAATATCACTTTGTACGAGATATGGTGGAGGATGGGAAGGTCTCTTTGGAGAAAGTGAATACTCTAGAGAATGTTGCGGTCGTTGGCAAAACACGTGAACATAGACAAAATCCCCAATTGGTGTGCCCAGGTTAGGTGGGCCTCTTGGCCCATGAATTTCAGTAGTTTTATTATGCTATGGAGTTGTCAGTAAGGTCTTCGTCAAGTGGGAGATTGTTGGAATATTTGACTCAATCCATATTGACATGTAACTCTTGAAAGAAAAACTCGTTGTGACATTATTCATGTCTAGGCAACTAACTATTCTAAATGCAGCAGAAATATTCATGTCGCCCAAGGCCAGAGATGATGTCTTTCCGAATGAAGTCTATCGCTGTGACCTAGATGTATTCGTTGTGATCTTTCATCGAAGTGGAGACCTCTGGCCGACAGTATGTTCCTATCGGGCTTCGGGGAGACTTTGTTATTGGTATGTAGTCTTGCCGATATGGAATGTCTCACCAAGTTGCTATCGGGTGTCTAGCAGATGTCGGGGAGACTCCTAGCGATCGAGTCATCGGTGTAACTCACAAGGTTTCAGTAAGATGTCCCAGCGATCGATGAAGGTCTCGCCGATAGCTTGGGGTCTTCGTGGTGACATTAAGACTTTGTTATGAAGTCTTAGTGATGGAGTTGCTTGGTCATGAGGATAGGGATGGTTTTCGGTGCGGCCTGTCGCTGTTGAGGGAAGGTCTTGGCAAAGTCAAATGTCTTGCCGACTTGGCAAGACATGGGTGCTCGGTATGTGGTCTCGGTGAAAGGCATAAGTCTTGCTGACTGGTGATCAGAGCGATTGGTGTGACTTAGGACCTCGGTATGAAGTCCTGGCGAAAGCAATGATTCTCGTTGACTGGTTGTTGCTTCAGTGAAACTTGAGGAGACTCGGCAAAACCTTTTGGTGAATGGGAAGTCTTGCCGATGGCAAAGTGAAAGACACTATGACTTGTGAGCATCGGTATGAGTCTAGCTGATGGAGGAATCTCTTGCCGATAGAAACACAATGAATGTCGATGGATTCAGTATGTCTCATGGCATTCATTATAATGTCTTGCCGGCCCGGTAGGATCTATGACTGATATAGATATGAAATCTTTGTGGCATGAGGAGACATTGTTGAGTGTCTCAACGATATACCTAACAAAGATTGAATACCTTTGACCATCTATGATGGGATGTGGAAAAATCAAAGGAAGAATTTTTTGAATGGATAGCAGTTAGATTTTGCAAGCTGATACATTGGAGTTGAACAACATGTAGGGAAAATGAGCGCTCAGAGTAGAAAACTTTCTATGATGGGGAAATGGCAGATAAGGATGTACAGAAGATAAAAATTAGAATGTGATAAGACAAAACCAGATCGATTCTGAGTTTTGAGATAGATCAAATTGTTGAGAGCATTTCTGTAACTGGATGAACAATGAATGAAACTAATGTGAACTAATACCAGAGTTGTATTATCTCGATTGTATGTAATTATTATTCTTGTAATACAATTGTATGTAATTGTTGTTACTATAATACAAAGAGATTCATCTTGGTGTGGTGGGTTTTTTCCCGAAAGGGTTTCCCACGTAAATATGTTGTTCATTGTCTTTGAGTATCTTCTTTGTTTCTATAAATCTTTCATGTGTGTCTTAATTGGATTGTAATTTGAAAATTAAAAGTATTATCTGCTTACTTCCCTATGGTTTTGATGTTAGGAAAGTTGCTTCCGCACCTTGCTTTCCTTACATGGGAAAGATGGATTGGTTCCAAAGACAAAGGGAAAAGGAGTGGCACCGATAGAGTCACGGATGCTTGTGCGGTATGCCCACAAAGCAAGGTTGAGTTGGATGTGTCGATCATGGCCAACATCATTAACTACCTTTTTGTGAAGTTTGATAATGGTTTTATTAGATGCTGCTTGTGACCATTTCCCTATGGGTAATAAGGCATGGAAAAGTTGTGGCTGATATGGAAATGTTGACATAGTTCACGAACCTCCTAATTTTTGAAGGGACAACCATTATTCATGATGATGGATTGTGGAATGCCATACCAACAAATGATATAATAGAGATGAATTTGGATTTGTTTGTCGATAATGTAAGTGAGTGGAATGGATTTGATCCTTAGTAAAATACTCAATGGCAATGATAATGAATTTGTGTCCATTAGATGTATGGTGAATCTTTCCCCACGAGATCAAGTCCCCATTGTGCAAAAGGCCAAGAAGTGATGACCCTCAACTCTTGTGCTGGAGCATGAATTAAATCAGCGTAATTTGACATTGGCAACATGTTACAAATTCTAGTGCATCCTTTTCTAGTGTCGACCAATAGTAACCAAGTCTCGTAATCTTTTTAGCTAAGGTTGGAGGCCACTCGAATGGGACCCACATATACCCTCATGTACTTCGGTGGAGGTCATTTTTTCTTCATCAGTGTCAAGACAATGGAGAAGGGTATTGTCAAAACTATGACTGTAAAGGGTGTTGTTGATGATGGTATAATGTGCAGCTTTGTGGATAAAGGAATTTCTTTGGTTATTGGAAAAGTTTTGGGGAAGGATTTGAGAATGAAGGTAGTCAAAAATGTCCTCATACCAGGGGGAACTGGAACCAACAAGCTCACAAACCATTTCTAATTCGGGGACATCATAAGCGGCAACCAATAATTGCTCAACCAAAAACTCAACTTGTGGGACATTCCTGAGAATATCAAGCAAAGATCTAATTGTTGCCATTGTGTCAACAACCTTGTTCTGTGTTCTTGGAATTAATTCAAAGGATAGCCTATGAAAGTATGTTAGAAAACTATCAACCATTCATTTGTAAGGCATTAGCTTCTCATCATTGACTTGGTTTATAACTAACTAAGAATCGGCGAGGACCTACAGATTCCTAATTTTCCACTTGACACCCATTCAAAGTTTTGTGATTAGTGATTCATACTTTGCCATGTTATTAGTGCATGGAAATGCAATGCAAAATGAATTTGGGATGGAATCTCCTTGTGGAGTAATGAATAGTATTCCTACTCTTGAGCCATAATTAGTATGAGATCCATCAAAGTATAATTGCCAAGGCCATTGGGGTTTTGTGTGAAATACAAAATCATCTGGAAAGTATATTCTAAGAGGATGATTATCTGGTAGTGGTGCATCTATGAGCTGGTCTACTATTACTCATCCTTTGATGGTTATCTGCTCCACATATTGAATATCATATTCACTGAGGACCATGACCCATTTTGCTAAATGTCCTGCCAATGCTGCTCAATTCAAGAGGTACTTCAAGGGATCGATCTTGGCTACCAAGTGTTTCTTATGGTTTAACATGTAATGCCTTAATTTTTGGGCTGTGAATATAACTACCAAACAAGCATGTTCAATGGGTGTGTAATTTAGCCCATACCCCACTAGTGTTCGACTGATATAATATATGGCTCTTTCTTTTTCTTCATAGTCATTCTATGCTAGTAATGCCCCCAGTGCTAAAGTAGTTGCAAAGATGTACATAATTAATGGTTTTCCTTTGGATGGGAGGCATGAGAATTGGAGGTGACAATAAGTACTGTGTGATCTAGTCAAATGCTTCATGGCATTTATCTGTCCACACAAAGGGGATCTCTTTGTGTAGAAGATACTATAATGGTTGGTACTTATCTGCAAGTTGAGCAATGAACCGTCTAATAGATTGAAGCTTGACTTGTAGCATTCTTAGGTCACTAATTCCCTTAGGAGGAGGAATATCCAATATAGCTTTGACTTTAGCGGGGTCAACTTCAATGCCTCTACGAGAGACTATGTACCCCAACAACTTTCCTAATGTTGCACCAAAAACACACTTTTTCGGGTTCAACTGGACCTTATACTCTTCTAGCCTTCTGAAAAATTTGTCTAATACTGAAAGATGGTATTTTATCATCAATGAATTTTCCAAGAGGTCATCCACATAGTCCTCCATTAACGTGTGCATCATGTTGTGGAATATTGTTGTCATTGCCCAGTGATATGTAGCGCCTACAATTTTAAGACCAAATGACATTACAGTCCAATAGTATGTACCCCAAGGGCATGTAAAAGCATTTTTTTGTTGGGCTTCAAAGGCAATACGAATCTGATTATAACCAGAAAAACCATCCATAAGAGGCAGCATCTCATATCCAATTGTAAGGTCCACAATGATGTCAATGTTCAACAAAGGGAAATCATCTTTAGGGCATGCTTTATTGAGGTTGGATATCCATTCTGTATAGTCAATTAACCTGACAAAACCTGCATCCAACAACTTTTTGAGTTCAACTTTAACCAGCAATGCAACTTGCAGGTGCATTTTTCTCAACTTTTGTTTTACTAGCTTGGCATTTGGAAATAATGGCAAGTGATGTAATACTAACTCAAGATCTAATCGCAACATGTTGGCATAAGACCATGCAAAGTTTATCTTGTGTTTTGAGAATAACTTTTGAAATTCTGGCTCT
Organism: Sequoia sempervirens; assembly: GCA_007258455.2. NCBI lineage: Eukaryota > Viridiplantae > Streptophyta > Pinopsida > Cupressales > Cupressaceae > Sequoia > Sequoia sempervirens. Next base: position 10,999 of record VDFB02103151.1, read on the forward strand.
TCAGCTTCTGTCAATGATGCTGCAAAGAGAACCATTTTTGGGTCCTCCACAGTAGCTATATTAATTGCTATGGTGTCCTCGACAAGCAATGCTAATTTTTCTCTATCTACGGGGAGAAAGTCCAATCCTCCACCCTTGGGCACCTCAGGGAGGTTTTCACCCTCGGATACATCCTTTATTTTTACTATTTTGTCATCAAAAGGTGCCTTTTGGTTTTCATCTAGAGACCTGTCATTTTTTGTTTTATTATTCTTTTTAATTCTATGACTAGAGGATGGAACAGTCTCCCCAAAGTAAGCAGCACAATCCAAGTCAATGATAAATCCAGCTTTGTGATCCCCATTTGGAATTCCCTCACATAGCCCTATAAATTATACTAGAGCCTCATCATTTTGAATAGTGTCCATTATTGGTGGGCCTTGTTGGTTCTAGTCAATTAGGTCAGGGTAAACTAAGGATATTCCATCATCAACATTTGAAAATTGAGGAGATGACGTGGAGAGCATGCAAATGGACACCGAGATGTTAAAAATGAAGTGGTCATCTTTTGGATCTATGTCATATTTTATCCAGTATTCTCCTTCGCTTGTTCCATACTCACCAGCGAAGTAAGGGACAAAGGGAGTAGCATCAAGGTTAGAGTCAGTAGTGGCAAGTGATAGTTCAGGTGGTTCCGCATGACGGTCATCAGTTTGGGATGACTGGGAAAGTATGTCAGGGCTAGGACGAATGGGAATAGAATATGATTTGGACTCAACATTAGTTGATGTTGTATCGATCTTAAACATTTTCCAGAATTGTTCTTCAAATGTAGGCTCACCAAGTTCAAGGAATAATTCGTCATGGCAGAAGTCACTTAATGATCACTAAGAGCCAAATTCCCATTCGTGAGAGTCAGTTTTAGAGGAGGTGTCGTCAGTTGTCTCAACACAGTCTGAAGCATACACTAACTCACATGGAAGCACACTGGTACTTGGATCACCAGATTCTCATGGACCTAACCCTAACCCAAGATGTTTTGGTCTTTCTGAAACTAATAATGGCTCACGCCTTCCATGTTTATCCTTTCCAAGACCACTTTTTCCATCATAGGCTTTGATTTTATCATGTTGTATCCTTTTCCATATATTGCTACTGGCAAGGGAGTCAAGTCTTATGGTTCTTTATAAATCTAGGATAGTATATCATCTGTGTCCTCTTGACTCATTTCGCCCCACTTTATGAAAACTATATTTGGAGGAACCCTAAAAATTTCTTTTGCTTGTATTCTAAAGTAGGGTTTTCCATAGACCTAGGGAGACTTGGGCATCTTAGTTATGCAATAGGTTGTATTCATCTTGTACTCTACACGTCCTTAGTCCTAAATCTAAAAGCTTGGGTCAATGCTTGGGGAGATAAATGAAGTGGTAGGTGTTATGGAGGTGGTCATGGTGGTCGAAGAAGCAAAAGTAGATGCAGTGGATGAAGAGGTGAAAGGCTTCATGAGTGCTTATGGGTCAATAAATTTGGAAGACAAAGATGTCAAAACTTCCCTATTGATAGGCACTTGAAGCTCTGAGACACCGCATAAGTTGGTACAATATTGGAACGGATCATGGTCTTCGTATATAGTAATCTCAGTGCCTTCAAAAGGAAACTTCAAACATTGGTGATTCATGGAGTGGATGGATTTTAGTGCGTTGATCCAAGGTCGACCGAGTAAAATGTTGTATGGGAGGTCCAAATCCAAAACTTGACAAGTGGTTTCGAAAATGACTGGCCCGATTCGAATTGGAAGTGTAATTACGCCCCGAGAGGAACATTCTTCATCATCATATGCCTTGATAACAATGCTTCTTGTGGTGTCTACGTAAGCATCAGAAAAGCCTAGTTCCTTGACCAATTTTAAGGAACATATATTTAGTCCCGCTCCACCATCTACTAAGACTCATCTGACCTTATGTTTATGAACAAAAACTTCGATATGAAGGGCATCATTATGGTTAGATTTGGATGACGAATAGTCTTGGTAAGAAAAGGTGATATGGTGGGGAGTCATGAGATATCCTACCATGGCTTCAAATTGGATGACATCAATATCATGGGGAATAGAGGATTCTTGCAATGTTTTATCTAGGATGGCCTTATGGGCAGGTGAGATGCGTAACAACTCAAGGATAGAGATTTGTGTCGGTGTTTTGTGGACGTGATTGCGACTGCGAAGTGGACAAGCCAGCTATTGTTACCTTTTCTTGTCTAGGGGGAGGAGGGTGGACTATGGTGACATTGCATTCAAGGGCCTTTTTGGTGGTGATTGTGCAGCCATGTTCATCACTTGTTCTAATTTAATGTATGATAGGTCCCCTAGAATAGTCATATCCAATACGGGCATAGTTGACCTGACTATTGTTATTTGTATTTGATGTAGAAGGGTTTCCAAAACCATGATCCTGCAGTGGGTTCTTGTGTATTGTATGATTCACATTAGAAGCAAATTGTGGTCCACCGACTTCAATGATACATTTTTCAATAAGGTCTTGTACCAGATTTTTCAATTGTCTATAGGAAGAGGTTTTGTGTCCTTTTATTCGGTGATATTCACAAAATGTGTTATCATCCCACCAAGATGGTTTAAATTGCCTAGGGTCGTATGGTTTGGGGTCCTCAAGTGTGATGACACCATTCTTAAGGCATTTCTTGAGAACTTCTTCAATAGGCTTTCCCAAGGGAGTGTATGTATGTCCTCTAGGGAATTGTTTGTTTGAATTTGATTTTTTTGATTGCCTTGGTTATTTTGATTTTTCTAGATAGCATTAGTAGCATAGGCTTGTGTCATAATCCGTGTGTTTTGTGGTTGTGTCCCTTTTAGAGTAATCATAGGACCCATAGCATTGATAGCCTTAGCATTGACTACACCATCGTTGGTGACATGTTTGTTCTTAACCCAATATTTTTTTTTGTCAGCAAGAGGAGGGTTTTCATTTGTGTTTTTAGGACCATATTTCAGTTTTCCTTTGGCTATGAGGGCCTGTTCAAATTGGACACCTCATTCAACTAGGTCCGCAAAAGTTGTACAACAATGGACATGCAATCCATTTTTTAGTGGGCCTAGGAGTGTTTGTATGAACATATCCACTTTCTCTTTTTCAGAAATATATATGTGACAACGGCTTACCAAGCCTCTCCATGTTTGGAAAAATGGTATGAAAGTCTCACCCGCCTCTTCTTGCATGAGTTGGCACAAGTTGGTGATGGAAGTGTCTATGTCAATGTTGTATGTATAATTTTGCACAAATTTTTCAGCAAGTTCCTTCCATGATTGAATTTCAAGTTGCAATGTGTAGAACCATTCTAATGTGGGGCTAGTGAGAATTTTAGGAAATAGTCACATTAGGTATGTATGTTCATGGGAAATATCGACACAACTTGTGGTGAATTCCCGAAGATGGTCAAGTGGATTTGTTTTTCCCTTGAATTTTGTGAAATTAGGTGTGACATAACTAGGTGGAAATGGTGGCATGTACAATGTCATGTCAAAAGGATAAGGACATAAGTCATAGGACATCGGTGTCTTTGTCAGATGTTTGCAAAATTTCCATCCATTTGTGAAGGTCATCCACTTTAGCTAGCAAGGCACATACTATGGGATCATCAGTCGCCTGAAAGTTTGGATTTGATTGTGACATGTATTGTTACGAGATTTAAGGTATGCGCTTATTAGGTATTTGTTGGTATTTCCAATTTTGAGTGGGAATTTTCTGGTGAGTATGAATCTGTGACGAATATGTGGGAATATGTGACCCAACCATGTGTGTATATTTGAGGCATCTAAAATCCCTGACCCATTTGATGTCCAAAGGTATGCATTAGTTGTGTCATTTAAGTTCCTTGTCCATGTTGGAGGAATTGTCCTTATGACATGTTGAGGTTTTTCCCTTGGAAGTGTCCATATGGTATGTGGATATTTTGTCCTTGTCCATGTGAGATATTCATATTTTGTCCTTTCCCATGTGGGATGTTCATATTTTGTCCTTGTCCATGTGGGATGTTCATATTTTGTCCTTGTCCATGTGGGATGTTCATATTTTGTCCTTGTCCATGTGGGATGTTCGTATTTTGTCCTTGTCCATGTGGAATGTT
>VDFB02103154.1:0-105993 GCA_007258455.2 Sequoia sempervirens
ATTTATTGTTGGTCATGATGTTGGTGTAAATGACAATATAAATATTCAACCTTCGAATTTGACTCCTGAAATTATAGACATCCCAACAGTTTAATAAATGTGCCAATACTTGATGTGATTATGTACACCAAAATAATTATGAGTTTCCAATGATAATATGATTCACCCAATAGTGCCCAATAGGATATAATCGATCTAGACTAGAAGTATTCAACAATAGCAATTAAAATACCCTCAGGAAAGATATCTGAATGATTGCCCAGGAATATCAACCAACAATATGATATTCAATGACTGTCCAAATTGGAAGACAAATGTAATCAATCCATCTAAACAAATCGATCTTTGCAATTTTGTCTCCAAAGGAGACTCATGAAATTGCACCAATTCCAATGGATAGGGTGGATTTGTTTCACCACTGAAACCCTTGAATCCTCAAGCTCGAAAGCTCTCAACCCAAATTAGAAGAAAATAAACTCTAATCATGATCAAATGCATTCCTGAATGCCTTTTTGTAGCCTCTTGTGAATAACCATTTGAATATTTTGAATAATTAACATTAGGAGGGAAAATAGTCACTTTAATTTAATTATTACCTTTTAATTAACTTTTAGGTAATAATTATAAATAATTATTATTTAATTCTCCTTTTTGATATTTTTAACTTTTGAGAATTAAATAATATTATTCCCTCTCAATACCATAAAAAATGGAACATTACAAGTCCTCCTGCCCAAGATTGCTTGCCCTCAAGCAATCTGACTCTAGGATCCCATATCAACTAAGGCGGTCTGTACAAACTTTTGTTGTAAACACAAAACTGCAACCTGCCTGTAAACATTATTATTTTATGTTTCCTGTCAATAAATCGAATGATTCCTTGTATAGATTCTGCAAGCTCACCATCAAGGGCCTTATCCATCTTCCACTACTCCACTTTGATACAACCATTACCACACCAAGAGTTGTGAGGCAACTCAACGTGACCCTTGTGGAGTAGTGTACCAACTACACCAATCCCTGGATTGCAAATCCTATGATCAACTCCAATCTCCTCATTGAAATCAGAAAGATCTCCAATATCCAACTCAAAGAGTGGATTGGCAGATGTCAGATCAACACTTATCCCAAGAAGTGGGTTACCAATCAACTAAAGATTATCATCACGCTCAACCCAATCCTCCTGTTGATCAAACTCCTCATGAATCACAATTGCCCTTTCCCTGTTTTCTTCAGCAACCAAAATGTGGTAGTTTGCTTCTAGAAGAGACATTTGAAAATTCTTCAAGGAATCCTTGGGTACACTAAGCCTCGATGTAAGCTCATCGACCTTATTCTTGGTTTCATTATATAAATTTAATGCTTCATCTGCAATCTTGGTAGCCATATCTCTGTCATGAATCATGTGCAAGTAGGTTATTTTAATTTCCTCCATAGTGTTATTCATTATTTGCAAATCAGTAAAGGAAATATTAATCTCATTTTGAACTCTTGGTGCATTCTGAATTATATTTTCCACATGCCTATGTGTACTATCCAAACTAGATAAAACCCGCACTTCATTTTCAGTGGATACCAAAAATTGATTCTTCCAACTTCCCTAATGAATTTCAAGTTCTTGCAAGTTAAATGTACTGCGGTTATAATGCATGCAAAACTAAGAACTTCCTTCATGTCTACCACCAATGTCTCCATGGTTGTCCCAAATCTCATAAACCTCTTCTTTACCATTTTGATGAAAATGTTCAGCACTAGATTGGGAACCTAAATCAACAGGTCCACTATGTCTTTGCTCAGAATCAACACCATGCCCTTCATTTGAAATTACATTAGTGAACTCATAACAATCAATACTTCACTAGAATCGTCAAGGAATTCATTAGACTTAGAATCACCATCAGATGAATCCGAATAGGATCCAAGACTGTTTTTGTGTCCTTTCCTTAATGCACAATCTCAACCACAATTGCTGCCTGCATGTCCAAATAATCACCTTGAGGCTCTATTGCATAGTCCTCATGAGTGAAGGCACCATCTCCATTTGAATGTTTTGATATAGACTCATTGTCCATGAAAGGTTTCAGCTTCGTTACACACTGATTAATCACCCTACAAGCTAATTTCTCTTTAATTGATAGGATTCCATGATTCCCCCTCTTGTTAGCCGACAAGATAGAAAAAAGATACTGAGGCACATCATCACTCTTATTGATAGTTAGAACCATAATAGTTTGACTTTGTATAGCTGAAATAATATCATCATTATGTTCTCGAATTGTAGCAAGGAAATGGTGAAACATGTTGTGGATCACATCATGCAATTCCAAACCTAGCATAAGGTTGCTCAAGCTGATATCTGCGAGTGTTTTGAGTATTGCAACCCTTCTAGAAAAGTGAAGACTTTTGATATCACCCAGATCTTGGAAACTATACACCATCAATTGTATTACCTCTTTCATTGTGACATCATCATAAGGAACTTTATGTGTTAATATTCTCAAGACCTCACTCAAACAGGAAGTAACCATCAATCTTATCTCGTCATCTGTATGTCTCAACCACTTGCGCTGACCCAAAGAAGTCATTGTAGGAAAAGAGCTATTTGCAACAAATCCGAAGGTAACTGCACAACAAGGCTCAAACATTCTTCTACTCTTTTCAATGTGACCAAAACATCATCCCTTGTTTGAGATAGGCTGCTAAGTTTACTACTTGATTCATAGAGTAATCTTGCCAACCATTTTCTATCTTTGGTTGCCATGCTCCAAATTGAATGTTAAATTCCTGAATTACCCAAAGGTTGGCAGGAACAATGGCTCTAATACCATTGTAATGACCCTTGCCCAAACCGGTTGGATTTTTACTATTTTTATAGTTTGACAGATATGCATTTTGTCAAACATATTGCATACTTGTTGAGATGTGTTATTCCAAAATGCATTCAAATGAAAAATTGCATACATTGAGACTCTTCTCTTCTTTCTATTAATGGTATTGGTTTAGCATTTACCGTTGACTATCACTTAGTAAGTCTATTGCAACAAAGAATATTTCTGACCAATAATTATTGACACAGATTGCAGTAATGGCTATTTTTGAGCAATTGTATTCACAACTTAATATAAAAATTGATATTCAACTTCAGTCTAAACATTATGATAAACAATATAACATTCACAAATATACATCACTCAGACTCTTACTGCAATCTCAATTCTAACCTCATATGCCAGTAATGTTGCTCTATGTAGAAATATTATATCAATATCATAAGGTGCAACAATTGCTTTGTCTTGTTCCCATGATTCCACACCACGTTAGCTAAGGCAGTCAGCAAGAGAATAATCTGAGTTAGCGGCTATGCATATCATCGCTCGATAACTCCAACAATGCTCATTATGACTCCTTCAAAGTCCTCCTGTTCTAAAACTCGCGATAGCATAAAAAAGAATGGCATCGGCTGATTGGGACGGTTAGCTCATATTATAGACTTCTGCACATGTATGAAATGGTGATAGAATCCAACCCTCTATAGTCTCCAGATAACTCACGACAACTTAAAATGTGAATGATCACCCCAAACCAATGTCTAATAGCATCAATCCCTTCAATCATGAATCATGAATCAAATAATCCCTCGATGGAGCCAGAATACCGGTAACAATGATATTGATTGGAGGGCCGAATAATATTCTGCAACAGTCACTCCACAAATGCCTGATGACTCCAGGTTAATGGTAATTGGAAAATAATAATCGCTGGAGTATGATAATTGGAAGGTCTTCAGTATAATTATCTCAATGAATCGACTGGCCATCAACACATTAATCCCAAATGAAGCACCTCACAATATTCATCCTCAGTGATTTATTGTTAGTCACGATGATGGTGTAAATGACAATATAAATAATCAATCTTCGAATTTGACTCTTGAAATTATAGACGTCCCAATAGTATAATAAATGTGCCAATACTCGATGTGATTATGTACACCAAAACAAGTCTAAGTTACCAATGCTAATATGATTCACCCAATAGAGTCCAATAGGATATAATTGATCTAGATTGGAAATATTCAACGGTAGCAATTAAAATACCCTCAGGAAAGATACTAAATGATTACTTAGGAATATGAACCAACAATAATGATATTTAGTGACTGTCCAAACTAGAAGACAAATGTAATCGATCCATCCAAACAAATCGATCTTTGCAATTTCATCTCTATAGGAGACTCACAAAATTGCACCAATTCGAATGGCTAGGGTGGATTCATTTCACCATTGAAACTCTTGAATCCTCAAGCCTGAAAGCTCTCAGCCCAAATTAAAAGAAAATAAACTCCAATTATGATCAAATGCATTCCCGAATGCCTTTTTGTAGCCTCTCGTGAATAACCATTTGAATATTTGAATAATTAACATTAGAAGGGAAAATAGTCACTTTATATATTATTTAATTATTACCTTTTAATTAACTTTAGGTAATAATAATAAATTATTATTATTTAATTCTTTTTGATATATTAAAATTTTGAGAAGTAAATAATATTATTCCCTCTCAATACCATAAAAAATGGGACATTACATTATTAAAGTTTAATTCTCCATTATAAAAATATTGTAATAGGTTCCTCACTCGTTAATGACAAATATATGTTATCTGTAATGGTGGAAACTTTGTACTATAAATCTGAAAACAATTACAGTAGTACTAGCATGCAAACAAAGTGTTTGATATAATGTTATTTGATTGAGTTTAGAAATAAGGAATAAAAAATATGTTTCAAATTAGACAAGGGATCTTACAACCACTTCTGCTGCCTATCATTTAGATCCTTCTGGTTCAAAAAGAATCTTAGACTGTTATGGTTTGTTTTGACGATAAATCTTTCACAAACTAAGTATTGTCTAAACTTGGCTAGGGCATACATAATTGTTAAGTCATAAATAGAGTAATTCCTTTGTGTCTCCTTTATCTTGTGACTCTCAAAAGCTGTTGGGTGTTTATTTTGCATAAGTATGAGCTCTAATATCTTCCCTAGATCACATTCTAACTCAAATGGCAGAGAGAAGTTTGGAATGGCTAACATTGGGCAAGAACTCATTATTTCTTTGAGTTTGTCAAAAGATTTTTGGGCCTCCTCACTCCATGAAAAATCACCTTTCTTAGTCAAATCCGTGAATGGAGCAGCTAACTTTGAAAATCCTTTGACAAATCTTCTATGATAATTATATAGCCCTAAAAATCCCCTTAAATGAGTTGAGGTCCTTGGTTATGGTCATTCTACTATTGCCTTGATCTTCATCCACACTAACTCCTTGAATGTTGATCTTGTGCCCCAAGTACAAAATTTCATCCATTCCAAATTCACATTTGGATGCTTTAGCAAATAGGGAATGTTGCTCAAGTATTCCCAAGACTTCATCAATATGCCTCAAGTGATCCTCCCAAGTTTTACTGTAAATCAATATATCATCAAAGAACACCAAAAGAAACTTCCTTAACTGTTTGTGGACTATGTGGTTCATGCATGATTGAAATGTGACTGGGGCATTGGTTAGTCCAAATGGTAAGACTAGAAATTCAAAAATGCCCAAAATGACACCTAAGGGCTGTTTGAGGAACATCCTCACTCCTTATTCTTATTTGATGGTATCTCGAACGTAAATCGATCTTAGAAAAGTATATTGCACCATGAAGTTCATCTAGTAGTTCATCAACCCTAGGGATCAAATATCGGTTTTTGATAGTTTTTTTATTAAGATCCCTATAATCAACACACATCCTCATAGTGCTATCTTTCCTTTTCACCAAAACTACGGAAGAAGCAAAAGGGCTACAAAAAGTTTGTATATGGCCCATCTCAAGTAGCTCCTTAGTTGTTTTTTCAATTTCTTTATATTTCTTTGGGTGGCATTAAGATGTGGTAATGACAGGTTTTTCCCCTTCTAATTTAATGGTATGCTCAAAACCCCTCTCAGGAAGAGTCCCTATGGAATATTACCAAAAATTCTCTCATGCTTGTCTAGGATAGATTGAATATCAACATGTATAGTTTTCATGTTGATATTATACAAACATTGTCTAAAAGCTGTCAAGGATCACACATTGTGCTGCCCACTCTACTTGCCCATGTCTAAAAGCTCTTTCCATCCTTTTTGATGTCAGAAATTAAATCAGAGACTCCACTCCAGGCATTATAAATATTTAAATAAACAAGGAAAGGACAACTACATCAAAAGTCAAATTTTGAAGCGCTCCAACTTACTATATACAGGCATATCTGCAGAATATCCTATCAAACATACCTTGTAAGCATAACCTACAAAGAAAAACTATGAAATCCACGTAACTAGAATTGATCATTTAATATAATAATAATAAGGTTCAAGTAAAATATTTTTGATAATTTGGCTCTAGCGTCTTTCTTTCAACAGAAAATACTATTCTTCTAGCAACCAGTCACATGCCCAAGGAAAAGGTATTTGAATAGGATTTCCCTCTTTGTAAACTTATTTAAAATTTAGGAAGAGTTATTTTCCTGGTCTTGTGGAATCTGAGTCAAATTTAGCATGCCAATATTATTCTGTTTAAGATGAAATGCCTTTCACTATGCTGTTGCCATTGCATGCCTTACTATTTATTTGTTGTCACTTTCCTTAACTAATTTAAATTATCTTCCTTTGCTTTCTTCAGATGGAAATGTCTGAAATGCGGTCAATACTTAGTGAAGCTACAAATAAAAGCCTTGTGCTGGTGGATGAAATATGTAGAGGAACAGAAGTGCAAAAGGGAACATGTATTGCTGCTAGCATGATAGAAAAACTCGATTCTATTGGTTGCATTGGTGTCATATCCACTCACTTGCATGGCCTTCTAGATTTGCCATTGAGAGCAAAAAATATTGTGTATAAAGCAATGGGAACTGACACAATAAATGGGAAGATAAAACCAACATGGAAAATGATAGATGGGGTTTGTCGAGAAAGTCTTGCATTTGAAACAGCTCTATATGAAGGAATTCCAGAAAATGTTGTTAGGAGAGCAGCAAAACTATATGCATCTTTGAAGCAAGATGAAATCCAAAAGTTTGGAACTAAAAATGGAGGCTCAAGAATTGGCATTGCCAGTTCAAAAAACATGAGTTATCTTTGTAAAGATGACAATACTAACTATAAACAAACTACCATGATAAAAAAACATAATATATCTAATTCTTCACCTTCCAATCTCTCTAAAATTGAGCAGTCAGTTGCATTGGATGAAGAAGATTGTGATAGAGCATGTTCTGATCACACAGCTATTCCCAATTACAATGGACGAGATCAGAAACCTGAGACTATTGCTAACCTACAAGTTAAGGGATCAGAATGTACAATAATACAGACCATGCCCATGTCAAGCACAAATACGCTGAACTCAAAATTCTCACAACTGCCTCTTAACAAATCCAGAGAATCCAGATCAGGTAAATAACTACTTTTTTCTCCCAAGTTCTGATTTCTTGTTTTCCCCTGTGGAATTTTTTGTAATCTTAATGGACATGAGGTCTAAAATGTTTGTGCTTATATATGATTTAAATTTTAAAAGACCTTTACAATCATTTAGTAGTATCATTTTGCAGATCGCAATGTAAGATTATTGAAAGAAGCTGAAAATGCGTTTATCAGCACCTGTCAAAAGAAGCTGTGGGAACTTGATGGACAGGAACCCCTTTTACCAAAATCATCAAACATATGCTGCTCCTCAATTGGAGCCTATGAACAGCCGCCTCCCACAATGGTGAAAAGTTCATGTGTCTACATCTTACAGAGGCCTGATGGAAAGTTTTATGTGGGCCAGGTACCTTGCACTCCCTCCCTAGTCCACTAACACAAAACCCATTTACACAGATGCAAATGTGATATATTACATTACTATTAAAGGATTGATCACTACCCTTCCATGCTCAGACTCCCAAGTTGAGGCCGCTCATGCAATGTGGATATTTCTTTCTTTCTATCCAAAGAATTTGGTTGTGATAATTGATGGGCAAGATTCTGTGGTAGCCGAGCCATTCTGGAATATTGTTTAAAACTCCTTTTTTCTCCGTTTCATTCATACTATTTATTTACATATTACCTTAGTGTTAAAGCATCGATCACCATTTTTCCATTCTAGACACCCAAGTTGCAGGCAGTCATGCAATGTTGATATTCCTTTCTTTCTATACAAATAATTTTGCTTGGATAATTTATTAATTTATCAGCAAGATTCTGTAGGTAGCTGAACAATTCCTGAATGTTGGTTAAGGTTTTTTATTTTAAATTTTATTTAGGTCATTCTATTTAGTACAATAATTATATAGCTGACTTGTGTAATTAAATTTATTTGTTTGGAGTAATCATCTGAAAAGTAATGCTTGTTTCTTGCAGACAGATGACCTTTCAGGACGAATTAGTACACATCGCTCTGTAGAAGGATGGCATAATGTTCCTTTCATTTATGTGAAGGTGCCAGGAAAGAGTGTAGCAAGGGAATTTGAGACCCTTCTTATAAATAGGCTTCCTCTGTTAGGCATAGAGCTTGTTAATAAAGCTGATAAAAACCATCGGAATTTTGGAACATCTGTTACTCTCGATACTCCACCATTTTAGGACAACAAAACCATAATAATTATTTATGTTCTTAAACCAGCTTTTTCCTGAGAGTGCAATTTTATTGAAGCACCTCAAGGACTATAAATAGCCTTGCAAGGTGGTCTGTAGCCTAGTGGTAGAAGGTGCCACCTGCCGTCAGCAAGGCACCAGTTTTTTTTCCTGGGGCCCTTGGCCACTGCAATGCAGCAGTGCTTAAAAGTGATAATGAAGAAAAGAGTTATGTCCTCTCTGTGCCAGAGGGGGTCGACCAAGTAGAAAGAAACTACGGCAACAATGTTTGGTTATATGCAGCAAAAGGAAATCTGGGTGATCCATTTCTGCAAAGTGGCCTTTCTGCAAAAACATTAAAGGTAGATAAGGCGTTTTTTTGTTTAAAATTTTGCATCCCAATGATATGTTTTGTAGAGAAAGGGATTGCCATCACTGTCATCTTTGGTGATCCTAATATTGCACATAATACAAATACAAAAAGAGGATTGTTTACTGAAATGCCATGCCATTATTCCCCATTGCGATACCTGCACTTGTGTATTAGAATTTATAATGTTTTTAACACATAAAAAGTAAGAGGCCCCAAAGTTGAGGTGATTGGATAACAGCACTATTGCAGGATGTGAAAATGGAAATGGTTAGAATGAAAACGTAATAGATTAGCAGGCAGTAATACCCAAACTGAGTGTTTACTGGTTAGAATAAGTGAAGCGTTAAAATTAAATATAATATATAAAAATGATGCGAGGGCAAAACTATCAAAAGTTTAAACAAATATAAAAATGAAAACTTCAGTTACTGCGATAAGTGTTCATAATTTCTGGTGAATAAACTGGTATAGGGCATTTCGAAGATTGGAAGACGAAAATTTCATAGCAGCAAAATTTGTTTGGGGAAATAAACGGCAAATAAAAAATATAAGATGTTTTGAAAAATGGAGAAAAAATTGGATTAAGGAAAAACATAAAAAAATTGTGAAAAAAGACTTTAAAAAAAAATTAAGATCATTTCAATAGCATAAAGAAATAAAGAGCAAATAAAACAGAGTTTAACTCACAAATTGTAAAAAATTGGATTTTGTTGATTATATTCATATCACTAATTACATTGCATTGCACAAAGTATACTTCATAGTGCATAAATAACTAGATGGTTATAGTTGATAAAATTTCAATTACAATATAATTTGTACAAAGTCAATCTATAAATTAAGTGAGAAGTTTCAAAAAATCAAACGTAGACAATGACTTTTACTACTACAAACATAGCTATTCTAGAGGGTTGTATGAGGGTTGCAAGCTCTTGGTTTAGAGCTTCTCTTAAGTCATTCAACTTCATGATATCCAAGTTGGCCTCTAGGATCTCAAAATCCTCAAGCTCAAGAAAGTCATTAAAAAGATATTTTTCTTTTGCTAAGTAGGCATCATAAATTACAAAACAAGAATCAATTGGATCATATTTGTGATTTAATAGTACTTGCAATTTTTAGAACAATGTCAAAGCAATCTAAATGAAGAGTGTGAAAGGAAAATTATATAACAAAAGAAGCAAGTTCAATTTAATAGGTTTTGAATCAAATAGCTCAAGATCGAGTAATAGGAAATGCTTTTGAAACAAAATTTTATATCTCAAAAAACCATAAATGGTTAAAATGTCTTCATTAATAATTATTTTAGCAAATTTTAAAAGAGTAAAAGGAGTGCTAAATGTTTTTCCATTAGATAATAAAGACTTGCTAGTACAAAAGAAGAGAGCAACTATTTTAGTCACAATTTTAACTATTATTTTTCAAGTAAATTTTCCTTGATTTGGCATAAAAGTGGATGATAGAGTTGAAAACATTGATGGAATTTGAGTTGAGAATTTGAGAGATTATATGTACAAGTTTCAATGGAAAAACAAAGCATGAGGAACATTCTCTTTCAATGGGATAATTCTTGAAATATATCTAGATTGTTAAAGGCAAAATATATGAGGGTTGCTTTGGGAGGGATTAAGATAAGCCCGCAAGACTAGGGCATGAATTCTCTCAGGGCATGTATTAGTTTGTTTGATACCTATTTAACGTGCATGGAATGTTATAGTATATATGTCTAAAGCATTGATGCCTTTTGAACCTCCATGTGTATGACAATCTTAAATGGAATGTAGTTGTTGAATAAGTGTAGGGCATGATTCAAGCAATGAGTTTCACCAATTAACAAAGCATTAAACTTGCAAAATATATAGGAAATGTAAATATACTAAAACAATCTTTCATTTTGATTAAAATATTGCTATAATTTATTTTTTTCAGCACTACAAGTTGATTTTTATCTTTTTGATAGGAACCATTATGCTTTCGGTTCCATAATGTCTATATACTATTATGTATACACTATGCTTTCCACTTGATTATACAATTGTCAGTACGCTACCCACTTATCATTAAAACTTGATGGCCAATGTCAAATTGAAGCTCCAAATTATCACACTTTTTAAACATTTGAAAAGGAAATTTATCCCAACTTAACCTTCATAACCTAAATAACCACCTCGGTATTACTGTTGAAAATTGAAATGTTAAATATTCTTTTGAATAGTCAGGATCACAAGAATTCAAAGGAAACAAATCTCTTTAGGTTGATATCAAGTTAATAGAGCTTCGTTTTAGTTTAGTTTGGCTTTTTTGGCAAGTATGTTAAAAAAAAAGATAAGATCCTTGATATTTATAATATTGTCTATTGTTTTTTAGTAAATTGTCTTTGGAATTACAAACATAGAAAGCATTGCTATGAGGCTAAGGCAAATGGCAGTAGTATGGAATATAGAGAGAAAAACAACACATCTCTTAACAATTCTATGTTAATGTCTTTAACATCAAACTTAGAAGCATACAAAATAATGTGTCTCTATTTTAATGACCTTAACATCTATTAGAAATACTCGTACATTCAAAGTGATGAAATCTAGTGAATTTTTGATGGTGAACCACATCCCACCGGCCAACACTCAATTTTATGTTAAAAATCAATGAAAAAATTTGATCAAATAACAATTTCATACAGATATTGTTTCACAATGGGTTGGACATTTCATGATTTTTATGTGATCTTTTCACAATTTTTTGCGATTTGAACTCTTGAAAATCATTAACATCATTAAAAATCATGGTAAATCAAATCAGAATTTTTCGAAGAAAAAATCATTTTGATCAAAGAGTTTAAAAATCGAGATTTCTGACTTTTTTTTGAAAATTTATGCTTCTATAAAAAATTTATTATTTTTCCATTGTAGATATAACATTTTCTCCAATAACATTATGTAATGGCATACAGTCAAAACAACATTGCAACCTCAACACAAAGATGCAAGGTGTAAAGGTCTCTTCGACAACATCTAGATAAAGCTTATAAGCAAAGCAAGCCCATTATTGATCATAGTTGTACTTCTAATGTGACTAACAAGATCCATTACAGTAACCTTTATTTTAGTAATTTTATTGTTTTTTCATATTTGTTTCTTACATGTATACGGGGATTTGATTCAGAAACCCTGATGTATTAAGACTTGTAATGTTGAGCGATGACATTCCCAAGTGGTCAAGGATTGAAACTCTTCCTAGATAATCATTAAAAGACTTTATCTACTTAGATTGGGGTATAGGAAGAGAGGCCTTAAAGGTGAAAAACAATAGACTTGGAAAGACCAAATAACCATCTACACTTTGCATAGAAGGATCTACCCATCTTTATTGTAATTTTGTTTGGAAGATAGATCACAATCAATTAATGTTCTTGTTTGTATGTGCAGTGAGAACTCAAAATTAAAATCCCTTGTTGCCTAGCATTAACGTCTCATAAGGAGTTTTTGTTAACTATCTTATTCTACTTGCCTCTTAATCTTTGTTTCAGACAAATTTGTATAGATTTTTAACATTAAAAGGGAATTTTTGTCATATACAAATACGGTGCCAACAACTAGATTCCTTCAAATTTAATCAATTCATGGTAGGAATTTCCATTGAGTCAATCGTGCTTCATAAACAACCACATTTCCATTGACTCAATTGTGCTCCATAAACCTGCAATTCATTGTGAATATTCCTCAATGTTTAGTGATTGGGTAATATTTCATAAAAGCTTGGTTATTGAACTCAATGCTTGGGATAATTCAACTGGTCAAAACCATTGCCTTGGAGATCTTTGCCATCTATTTTGTTGCTGCAATATTGGCTTTGCTTATAACATCACTATAAAGTTTTCCTACTTGGGAGTCGATGAAATCCATCTAAATGTCTGCAATAGTATTCATCTACCTTGGCTCATACAAATTCAAGTTAAGACTTTTGAACATGGGCATTTGCTACTTCATTATATACATTTGAATGTCTTGCTTGACTTTACAATTTTTCTATTAAAGACAGTTTACCAAAAGAGATACATTATGAGGAGATGTTGCCCCAGATCAACAAATATTAAAAATCAACATATCAACGATAGGTCAAAATCAACGCACAATAGAAGTAGCACATATAGTCAAAGATTGACTTTACAATTTCAATAAAATCATAGTAAATTATGGGCCAAGAAAACCACAGAGGATCAATTTCAAGATCAAATAAAAAATGTCTAAAGCAATTGGTGCTAGATACAAGCATGTAGGACACATCTTGCCTAACCTAAGTGAGAGCCAGAAGAGATGGCTTGTAGTCTTTGTACCACATGGGTAGTAGAAACAAATGAGCAAGGTGGTTGAACCATACTTCATCCTTGAATGTCTTGTTGGAAAAATTATTATTGTCATTGATATCAAAGGTGGTTGAACCATAGATCTACGTTTAGCACCCACCTTATGAAAGAAAATTAAAATTAAATGTTATGTTATGTGGGTGACCTCCCCTAAGTGGCATCCATTTCTAGTGGGTTTAAAATTTTAAAATAAGTTAATTTTATATTTGAAAAGAGCGTCCACCCCCCTAGAGAGGTGTGCCCTAACTTGGGGAATAAAAAGAAAATAAATAAATTATTTTATTTGTGTTGTCCGACTTATATAAAGAGGTTTCCTCTCTTGGTAAAGATGTGTCTTTTCTAAGTGGTCACCTTCCTTGGAAGAGATATAACAAGGGATTGTGAAAGGCTTTTTAAGGCAAGCTTTTAACAAATATCTTTCTATATAGCAACAGATTTGGAAATATTGTTGAGGCAGATTTGTGAAGACATTATTGTAAATTTATGAAGACATTATTGTAGATTTTGTGAAGATATTATTGCATATGTTGTGAAGACTATTGCAAATTTATAAGAGGAAATTTGGAAGATTTGTGAGGTGTTAGGGCAGTTGCAAGCTAAATTATCATATTGTTCTTGTGGAGGTTGGAACCTCCTACTTGAGAAGATCATGAGGTTGGAGCCTCTTGTTGAATTGGTGCTCAATGGTGGGAATTGGAATCTCTAGTGGGTTGGTGTCTACGAATGTTATAAGAAAATTTATACAAGCAATATTTTGTCGTGGTTTTTCTAGTAAGGGTTTCCACGTAAAATTGTGTCTCTTGTGCATGTTCTTAATTGCTACACCTTGCATGAATGATATTGTTATGAATAATTAGGGCTTGAAGTAATATTGCTATGTTTGATTAAGTTGATAAGTAAATATTTGATCTATATTGATTCACCCCCCTCTCAATATAAGTGTATGTTTCATCAACTAGTATCAGAGTGAGTTCCTTCAGAGTTAGATTAACCCCTTGAAGGTAGATCTTGGTAGCACACATGTCTGAAGGATATGGATTCAACAGGGCACCACTATTTGATGGATCAAATTATGCCTTTTGGAGCATAAGGATGGAGACTTACTTGAGTGTGCTTGGGTATGATATTTGGAGATATATTGAAGTTGGTTATACACCTCCTACAACCCGATTCACAGATCAATCCAAAAAGAAAGCAAGCAAGAACAATGCCAGAGACAAAAATGCAAAATGGGGTTTTTGAATGTTATATACTACAAATTGACTAAGGATATGTTGGACAAGTTGAATAATACATATGAAGGAGATGAAAAGGTGAAGAAGGCCAAGAGTCAAACCCATTGGAGACAATTTGAGAGTTTGAAAATGAAGGACAAAGAAGATATCATCACCTACCTTCTTTGTGTGGATGAAATCATCAACACTATCGATGGTCTTGGAAACAATATTGAGGATGCAATAATTGTGCAAAAGTTTTTAAGATTTCTCCCCATGAGATTTGATGTGAAAGTTTCTGCCATCAAGGGAATGAAGGATCTAGACACTTTGAGAATGGATAAGTTACATGTGATCTTCATGGTGTACGAAATGAGGACGGAGAAGGAGAAGCCATCAAAATGAGAGGCCAACTTCAAAGAATCCAAGAAGATGAAGAATAAAGGACATATATCGAGTGAAATTTCAAGTGATGAAGTACATTTTGTAACAAAGCACAAGAACAGATCCGACAAACCCATCTTCAAAGAATCCAAGAAGATGAAGAATAAAGGACATATATCGAGTGAAAGTTCAAGTGATGAAGTACACTTTGTAACAAAGCACAAGCAAAGATCCGGCAAACATAAAGGTAAGTCTACTCTTAAAGGTTCCAATTATGGTAGAAAAGGTCAGTTTGCTTCTTGTGCATAGGTTGAAAGTGAAAGTAGTAAAGATGAAGAAAAATAATACAAAAGGAAAGGAAGGAAATATTATCATACCAAGAAAAAGAACGCATGAGGGAAGCAAGAAAGGAAGAACTTCTGAAGGCATAAAAAGAGTCTCTACATTCAAGAAACAAGTAGCTCATATGAAGAAAGTAGTTTGTGTGGAAGCTTCTCCAATAGTGATCAAGAGGAGATACTCTTTATGGTAATGGAGGTGAAGGAGGATGAAGATAACAAAAAAGAAGAAAGAGATTGGAAACAAGAATATTTTGAAAATAATGAAGAAGATGATCTTGAGAAGGAACTTGAATTTGCTTAGAATAAAATTGAGAAGCTCAAGAAAAAGAATTCGAGACTAAGGTCATGACTTCAAGAAGATAGCAGCACTAAAGTGAAATCATCCCAACATTTTGAAGAATTAGAAAAGATGATCATAGATCTAAAGGTTCAAATTGAAGAAGTGGTAAGAGTTTAGCTAAAGGAAAAGGAATTGGAGTGTGAGAAGTTAGAGATTGAAGTTGTTTCACTAAGGAAGGAGTTGGAAAATTGAATTGAAGCATGAAGTTTGAAAAGAGATCCTAAATTTTGGAAGATATTATTAACTCCAAAAGATTTCCTTTTATCAAGAGGGGTCTTTGAGGAAAATCAAAAGACCACTAAGGAAGAGTCAAGTTCTAAGGCTACAAAGTTACCAAAGAAGATAAATGAGGGAAAATCCAAAAGCTACACAAATGTGCTCAAAGGCTCCATCAATGGTAATAGTTCAAGTAAAAGAGAGAGTAACATTCCTCACAAAGGCAACAATGAAGGTTTCAAGAGACCATTTCATCAACTTTGCAAGCACAAATGAACATGTTCCAACATTCTTTTTATGGTTATTTTCTTTTTGCAATAAGTTTGGTCATAAAGCAATAGATTATAGAGATCATGCAAAGAGGAATTTGAAATTCCTAAAGAGAAACTATAATCCATTTGCTCCTCTAATGGACTATAACATCATGTACTACAAATGCAACAATTTTGGTCATACAACGTGTTCTTCTAGAAATGACTTTGTTGAACATCCAAAATAAAATGAGGGTGTTCTTGAAAAATCAAAAGAGGAATCTACAAAAATTTGGAAGGAGCTAGAAATGAAAGAAAAATCCATGCTAGTGCAAGGAGCCCTCCATGTGCAAAATGAAGAAAATCAATGGTACATTGATAGCAGTTGCTCAAGACACATGACATGGGATAAAAGAAAGTTCCTCACTTTGAAGGAAATAAATGGGAGCACTGTAAAGTTTGGAGACAATGCTACAACAAGGATCACAGGAAAAGGTACTCTTACTTTCGACAATGGGAAGACAAAGACCAAAAATGTATTATATGATGAAGGATTGAAGCATAATATTCTAAGCGTGATTCAATTGTATGATAAAGGGCACACCCAAATTTCATCCAATTGGTTGTGAAACAAAAAAAAAAAACATGGAAACTTGTTGCAAATGCTAATGGAACTCCAAACAATCTCTACACTCTTAGAGAAGTCAAAGGAGAAAATTTGTTACATGGTATAAGAAGATGAGAGTTGATTATGGCACAAAAGGATGGGACATTTAAACTTTGATAACATTGTGATGATTAGCCATAAGCAAGTTGTAAGGGGCATGCCAAGAATAACAAATTTGTTTAATACAATAAGCAAGTTGTAAGGGGCATGATCAACCATATTTCTAACCTTCTATATTATTGGTTTCTTCTACTCCATATGCACCTCCATGGATTTCTCTTCATAAGTGCCATATCTTTCTTTAGTTGTATCTTTTGAACTTTTCAACAAAATGCCAGCTAAACTAGTAGTCTCTTTTTTCAGTGACCTCATATCCCAACACAGGGATCCACACAATCCTTGATTCAATTGCCTCCATGATGCATTCATTAGTGCTTACCAAAAATGTGAAATCATTTTTATATTTCTCTACCATTTTCCTTGGAATTTTGTCTCTCTCATGCATTCTCTTTTGAAAAACTGTAAAGAAGGCAGCAAGTGCCTCATCTTGTGCATTCCCATTACCAATACTACTCATAAAATCTTTAATCTGATGAGCAACTAGTCTTCCTTGTAACCATTTCACTTCTTTGGTTCTAGGGAGTTCCCTTAGAAAATAGAAAATTAAACACATAACCTAAGTACCATACTTAAATGCATACTTCTTCTCTTTGGTTTGTTTCAAATTTTCCATCAATTTCCTTAAAAACTCACAAAGATCATAATCAACACCTTTTTCCACCATCTCATGTGCCACATTGATTGTGGTGGCAGATACATAATTATCTATGTTTGTGAAATAGATTTTGTAACCAATTAACATTGTTGCATACCTCACAACTAGATTTCTAATGGGATTTACTACTAAATCCCTCTTATCATATGTTGCACCTGTGAGTTCCATTACCATTTCATTCTTAATTGATTTCAGTACCGAAACAAGTTCGGTGGAGTATAGACTTGTAACCTCTCTAATTACCTCTTTTGTTATCATGTTAGGCATGTCAATCCAAACAAATTTATCATGGATTATGCTTAATGCCATTCTAACCCACTTGCCACCAAAATATTTGGAAACCATTGTCATACATCCAATTTCTTTGCAACTAGGTTTTGATACTTTGGTTTTAGGGAAAAATTATCTCCAGTCAATTCTTTAGCCCATAAATCTCCTAGCTTCTAGTGTGATCAAACTCTTTTGTCTTGCCATAAATTTAAATCCTTATATCCTCTATTGGAAAAACCCCATATGGAACATGTGAAAACGCACCTAGCGGGTCGTCTTCTAAATTTGAGTTTGGCTTCTCAGTAACCTCTATAACCTTTGGTGTAGCCATTGCAAAGAGTTCAAATTTCTTTCAAAAAAAGTTCTTTTGAAAACTAGGGCAAAGCTAAGATTGTAAATACCTTTTCTTTCGTTTGTCGAGCTAGGGTTTCAATGCACCAAGTCACAAATAGCTTCAGTCACTCCATATCACTTCCTCATTGCTCTGCTTCTTCTCAATGCTCATTATGAATGAAATTGGCTAAGTAAAATCACTTTATAACCCTTGGAATTTGACCTAATTTCACATTTAATGCTTCAAACAATAAAGTTGGTAAGCCTTTAACTGAATGCACAACCAACTTTCAATGCTCTGCAAACTTCCACATTATCATATTTTCTTCTGCAATCTTCGCCAACATATCAAGCATGTCTATCTACATCACATATCTTCGTGTTGAGGCATCAACACCTCTTCTTTGGCGGGGGATGTAAGATGTTCATTAAAGCTCCTCCTAAGCCAAAGCTCTCAACTTAGTTTTCGGAGGAAACATCTGCATTAGAGGATGGTACATATTCATCCTTAACCTCTGTCTCTTCCTTCTTTCTCCAAATATTTTCCATCTCCTTTGTTTCTATCAGATCAAATTTTTTTAGTGGTTCATTTCTCTTTACCAGATTATCCTTCCTCATATTCCCGCTTCTGCAAAACTTAGCAATGTGTCTAGGTCTATTGCAATTGTAACAAGTGATATTCTTCTGACCAGTATTCCTTCCATTCATTCTGGATCTGCATTGATTAGCTTTAATCTCAATCCATAACATGTATAACACTATCCTTGTATATTCCTTAGATTTTCTTTTCACCATTGCATTCAGACATTCCTTAATCTTTTCTTTTCTTCAACTTGCACCTTCAAACCGATGATAGTTTCATTTTCTTGCTTTAATTGTTCACTGACCTCCTTATGCCTTTCTTAGAACTTATTGATTTCTTCTCTCAATTTTTTGATACATTCATTTTCTTCTTTGACATTTTCTTTCAAATATTTGTTTTCATCTTCAATCTTTTCAAGATCTTCAAGAGAAACTTTGATTTATCCATCTTTGTCAAGCATGCAATCTTCTTTTGTGGATCCAACAATAGGAATCTCTTTTGGAGTAGGTAGTCTTCTAACAACCATGTATTCAACCTTCAAGATTTTCCTCAAGTGGTTAAGCTCCTTCCAAGGAACCAAGCTCTGATACCAATTGTTGAACACCCAAAATACTTAGAGGGGGGTGAATCAATATTCTTTTAAACCATTCAAAAATTTAAACATCCAAACCACATAGCACATTCAATTGCAGTAATGAAAGAAAGCATGAAACATTCAACAACTCATAACGCATGAACACTAGGATTTTTGCTTGGAAAACCCAAAATGGGAAAAACCAAGTGAGGATTAGCTCACAATATATTATAACTAGTTATAGTATATTTATAGAAGTGCTCATTGCAGGTGGACTCATTGTCCAACTAGACTCACTGCCCATAGAGAAAAATATAGAAGAGAGATTGTGGCTCATAGCCTAATTTGAACTGTTACAATTACATCTTTCATATGCATGAAATATAGTTCCAATGAAGCTCAATAAATTGAATTTACATAATTCATTTGATTCAAATCTAACACTATGTTTTCCTCTGCATTCACATCACTCTAATCTTCTACTCAACTTTCACAACTTAAATTCACATTTCTCTAATAATATTCGCATCACATACATGTAGAACATTTGCAACATTCATTACTATCTTTAAAACACTGAAAAAGATCTAACTTATATATCTACTTCAAGCATAACATCAATTAGGTCGGCCTAATTAGATGTAACATTCAAAATATAACTTGTCGGCTTCAACTCTTTCCATACACACTTCACGCCAAAATTTAAATATCAAAATAACTTGAAATAGGTTGACATGGACCTATCATAGATCCCACATAAGATCGCAACACTTATTTAACCTTCGCATACCTTTAAACTTATTAGGTCAGCACCACATAAGACCTAATACCAAAATTCTTCAACTATGTATCCACTTTCGGACACGTGGACCTCAAAATTCATCGCTTACTAAAATTAACACACTAATGCCATCTGTCAACATATCCTAACAGTGCAAAGCCAAAAACTTATCCACAAAGAAGTGTGGACTCTCCCACTCAAAATGCACTGTATAGGAAATAGATGTAATCTGCCAGGCCAAACTTCTGTTACTTATATCTCTCAAACCAAAATCCAAAACATGATGAAATTATGGAATCAAATGCTTCTAACAACCAACAAAATAATTTTAGAATCATAGAGTGAAATCTTCATTTGTGGACCGGTGCGGACCCAAAAACTGGATGCTCTATTACATAGAATTAACAGAGTTGACACTTAGTTAATTTTCCATAACAACCAACTTTATTGGATCAAACCATCTTTCCAAAATTTCTTCCACAAACACTCCAAAACCTGTTAGAACCAACCAAAATGATTTACAATTATATGCACCATAATCCCCATATCAAGATACAATGTTGACATCAGTGGCAACACTGCAATACATCATTATATACCTTTGCACTTATTTCTCATGCTTATGTTGCCAACAACAACATCAATGACATTCTTCCAACACTTTTGTTGTTTGGAATTTTCTTAGATATGTTATAGATTTTTTTGAATCTCTTCTTCTTCCAGGTTATTTTTATTAAATTATATTGTAACAACACAATAAAACTAATTTAATCACACAATCTACAGTTAA
Organism: Sequoia sempervirens; assembly: GCA_007258455.2. NCBI lineage: Eukaryota > Viridiplantae > Streptophyta > Pinopsida > Cupressales > Cupressaceae > Sequoia > Sequoia sempervirens. Next base: position 20,883 of record VDFB02103154.1, read on the forward strand.
ATGGAAATCAAGTTACAATTATTTTCTACAATGTGTTCATACATCAAGAACTACCACTAGAACAACAATATATTTCACATTCTTTAAGGTTAAAGAGGGGTTCTTGGTATCTAAGAAAAGTCTATTATTACTCAATTATTCCATATATGCTCTTAGAAGAATGAGGTGAAGTCAACATCTAAAGACCAAATCCATATTTCAATTCTTACTGGTGAGTAAGATGAAATCAATTTCACCAAAAAAGATGATGAATTAAATTGTTTATTTTCTTCATTAGAAAGGTTATTAAGAAATAATGTACAAAATCAAACTGAGGAAGTTCAGATCACTAAAGTTTTTTTAAGCAATATCTATTGAATAATTGAAAATAGGAAATTTGATTACAAAATAAGTTGATAATTTTGTTCAACATATAACTTCATTTCCTAGAAAACCAAGATATTTTCTCTTGGGAGGTTTTAGATTCAACATCAACAATTTTCATAAGAACTAAAAATGAAAAGTATTAGTTGATATTTATTGAGAAGATAAAAAAATCTACTTGAGGTTGGTGATGTCAATGAATATTTGAGCTAAATGAAGAACATTTTCTTAGTCTCAAAGATAATTCACCCCTAGAGGCATTGATCAAACTGGAAATCTATATGGAGGATTATTTACCAAACTTTAATAGTTTTCTATAGTACCTTGATAGGGGTCCTTGATGGATGACATAATGAATTTCTTCTTAGGGTTTGGCTCATCCTCATCTTTAATAAATACCATGTGCATTAGTGAATAAATTAATGTTGAAGATTTAATCGTTATCAATAAACCTATGCAAAAAAGGGTTACTATAGAGGATGAATAACATTAGGAATATGATAAGGATGTAGAACATGATGGTGTCATCTGTGATAGGGCGAATATAATCATTAAAAGATGAGCAACAAACTAAAGAGAGTGCAAATAACAACTAAACAACACCCTACACTTCAAGATTGGGCAAATGATGAACTCAACAACATAAAAATGGAACTTTTTACCTTGTAAAGTTGTTCTTTGGTTGGCCCTTCGATTGTAGATGAGATGTATGCTCCTTGATGGCAAGTAGATGCAAGATGTGAAGTGTGAGATGCAAGATAGTTGGACAAAATGGATGCAAATGGCTAAGTGTAGGTTGAGAAACAAAATTGCAAGAGTTTGGCTAGCAAAATGATCTCTCCCAAATGAGAGAAAAGAGGGGGTATTTATAGGAATTTTGAGAATTCCAAGAAGAAATGGATGGCCAAGATTGAGCCACCAATGATCAAGATGTAGGGACAAGGTGAGTTGAGAGCTTACAAGCCCTCACATCTTGACATGTGGCATGTGATATAGCCCTAAAAGGTGAAGTGGACATGAGGTGGAAGGATAGTACATGACATGGAGGGGGTACAAAGTACCTTGGGATTGGACAAGATCTCCTCATAAAGGAGGTGCTTGTCCCTATGTGGGTGAGAGGACATGTGAGGAATTAAAAATTCCTTTTGAGTGCATTGGGGGATTAAAAAGTGAATTAAAATTCACATGGGGAAGTGGAGTGCCTTGCCCAAAAGGAGAGAGCTTTTAATAAGGTTGACCAAGGACACATGTCATAAAGGACATGGGGAAGAGAAAAGGAATTTAATATTCCTTGAAAGATGAGAGTGGAATTAAAAATTCTTCAAAGGACTTTGGGAAGACAAAAGGAATTAAAAATTCCTTGGGGGATGGGAAGAGTTGACTAAAGGGGGTGATTAGACAAGTTGATGAGGGGTTAGAGGAAGGTTAGGTGGCTAAGAAAGATTAGAGGCCAACTTGCAAAAGTTGGAGGATGTGACACCTCCTAATCAAGGATTAGGCATGTGCACATCCTAATGATGAGATTAGAAGAAGGATTAAGATTAGATAATAAAAGATGGAGGATGTGACATGTGAGGAATTAAATAAACGTCATATTTATTTAATTCATTTGATGAAAAGGGGAAGGTATTTAATTATTTAACTAGATACCTTAGGGATTAGAAGAAATTTAGAGGGATTAATTAAATAATAGTGATATTACTTAATTAATGCGGATAAGGTGATGTTTAGATGAAAAGGGATAAATTTGGATAAATCAAGTGTCCAAATTTAGGTGTCTACATCATCATTCTTGAAGATTTTCTTCTACAAAAATATTTTGCAAGATAAATTAAAAAGAAAAGAATATCTCCAATAAATATGGGTGAATTTTAATGAGATGGAGGACTATCCTCAACCACAAGACATTGATGAATTCTTATCATGTTTTTATTATTATAAAACTCAAATTTGTGTTGGATATTTTAATGCAATAACTATTTTACATCATTTTCAAGGCTACATGCTATCAAAATTGTATTCTTATAAGTTCCTCACTTTTCACATGTAGATGGCCTTGTTTAGTCCATTTTTCCTCATTGTTCATACTCATAAAAAGATCACTCTTATTTTCCATGTTATGTTCTATTGTGTTTTCTAATCCATGATGTGTTTTGATATGATATTCCCCCTCTCATGATGTGGTGTGTCATTTACATGTTTTAGGATGATCTTTTTTTTTATGGTTTAGGAATATTTTGATTCTATAAGCCAACTAATAAGGCATCAGTCTACTATAAAACCAAAGAATATGATGTTCTCCTTTATCACAAGTATAATTCATGATCCCTAAACGAAAACAATATTTGTGCTCATACAAAAAATTATAATTTATCCAATTTAAAGACATACTCGTGTTCATTTTCTAATTACAAATCATGATACAAAACATTGATCATGATCATTTGTGTTGTTTTAATCACATTTTATTCATATTTTTGTAGGGTTGACATATGAGCTTTCAATTCCTCCTTGTTTCATCACTCCTATATAAATATTTAGTTATAAGAAATTGATTAAAAGAGACATATTGTAAGTTTCTCCATCAAAATATCACTTTGTTTCAAGTCAAAAGTGGTGGAACTATTAAGTAGTGCATGTCACAAATCAAGGAGAGAAAGTCTCTCTTAAGAGCTTCACACACTCACTACATATATACCTGAGTGTGTTTGGAAGTTGGAAGAATAAAGATTTGAAGTAAAAAATTACTAATATGCATTTGAATTCAACATTGCAATGACAATTGTTGGTGTACACCTATGAATGAAAACTAACATTGAATAATAAATTAGTTTAGATTGCATTATAAGGCAGACCCAACAGTAGGTAGGATGAGGTTTTTAAACAATTAGTTAATCATCACCATTATTAGGCGCACCCTTGAGGTGTGCAACTATTATAAGCAAATTAAATTTTGAAAATCAAAGAAAAAGATTTATATTAAGTACGCTAATATTAACAAGGTTGATCAAGTAGTCAAGGGAGTTTCAAAAATTAATTATATATTTTTAGATGAATGTGGTATTCATATGAGAAGCTCAAACCTTTAAAACATAAATGTAGTTATTATTAGATCAACTCACTCAATACAAAAATGATCATTTTTAATTAATAGATATCAAAAGCAAAAAAAAAATTGCATCATGTTTCAATAGAATGTTATTGTTAATCATTCAAGTTGTTGGTGTAAATAAAGTCTTGTACCTAGTTCATTCATTACTAGGGGACTTATTTACACATGTTAAGTTTACTTAGGTCATAGGAAGGAATCTTTCTAGAAGGTGTTAGTTGCTATTAGTTGTTATCTTATCCTTTGACAACTACTACATGTGAACCTAGGTAAGTGTGATTAGTTGTCTCATGTCATATGATTAAGACACTTGTCATAATCCTATGACATCTTGCATCTCACCTTGGCTATATAACTAAGGGGTCTCTCTCATTGTACACAAACATAACAATCATCTCATATCATTGACATTGAATACAGTTTATTCTTGTCATATTCATATTCTCTCTTTTTGTGCTTTCCATTTGGTCCATAGATCCTGGCATCCATAGCCAATTCTAACATGGTATCAGAGCGGGTTGGGTGTCATTGGAGAGTCTTTTTTCTAAAGAGAGATACTAGATTTGGGGGTGTTCCATTTTTGGCTCTTTATTGCAGGTTCAAATCAGAGCTTGTTGGTGCAAAATTGAGCTCACCATTGCGTCTAGAAGGTTCGAGAAATTCAAATTTTCCTTTTGTTTCATCCAAATCGGACATACGAGGCCAAATCTATGAGGGTTTGAAGTTGAAGAGTGGTTGCCAGATCTATAAGGTAGCTGCATTTTTGGAGCATTTTGGGTCAAATTTGACCTTGTCATTGCGTCTAGAAGAGCCAAAAACCCTAAGATTGACTATCAATTCGTCCAAATCGGAGCAGTTGTCGGGTGAGGCAAAAAAAATTTGCCTAGAGAGTTGTATGGCCCCATAGGTCGTCATCATTACGCAGGGTACGATTTTGAAAAATAAATATTTTATTGTTCGAAATTTTTTGAATTTTTGTTTTAAAATAAATTCGGCTAGTTTGCAAATTCTATTTGTAAAAAATTATTAAAAAATCAAATAAAAAAAATAGAAAATATTCTACATTTTTTTTTGCCACGGTACATGAAGTACCATAGACCTGCTCTTCGTACCCACACGTAGGTACCAAGCCGCAAGTCCCATCGGAGTCTACGTGGCCCCTGCACAGTCTGCAGGCCCCACATTCAACCCGACGGGAGTTTAGGTAAATTCCGGCTAACCAAAATCCAGACGGCCAGTTGGAGATTCTGATAGTCAGAGCAGGAATATTCCGGAAGCATTTGAAGATTTTGTCAAAGATTCCCAGTGTACAATCTGGGCGAATATTCCTCTAGAATATTCCATAGCAAGATTTTAGCGACGACCACTCAACCATCATTTAAAGCTCGTGACCAGGAGAATATTCGGCCCAGGGTATATTCTTTTTTGACGGGCTTCCAAACTGTCAAATTTAATCTCCTCTATTGCTGACGTCAGCGACTGGTTTGATTTTTTTGACCCCTCATAGATTAGCTTTTTAGTTTTGGAGGCGAATATTGAAGGCTAATATCTTAGTCATACGAGCTCCTTTTTCAATGCAAATTTTTTTATTTTATCTAATTTTTCGTGCTCTACACGGTGGTGCAATCATTTTTTGGTTTTAGTGCCTTGTTTTTCTAGAAATTGCATATTCTCATAGGTGTTGTTGCTTCGTCCTCATTTTGGGAACTTCGGGAGCTCATATCTTGCTCCTACGGTAACATTTTTGGCTGTAATTTTTTTTAGAGTGCATGATTTTTTGTGTACTTATCAGTGGCATGATCAGATTCATCTCATTTTGTACCAATAATTGTACTTGATTATGTGGCCAAATTTGGCATTTGCAGGCACTAAGATCAAAGTCCACTTTGTTGTTTTGGCAAGTGGTAGTTGTAAACGCACTAAATATAAAGTGCCAAATCAGATATTGCAAGAATGATGGACATGAAGAACACTATTGTTATAAGAAGGATATTGATGAGTTGAAAAATCTTCTCAAAAGGAATCACATTGATTTTCCTCCTAGAATGTTTGAATCTTCTTCTCCTTCTACTTCAAAATAGTCTAAAAAGGAAAAATTTCAAGCATCTACATCAGGATATAAAGGACAAGCTCTTTGTGCTCTTTCAGGTCCAGGATCAGGGAGATGGCTTCTAGATTCAAGACCATCTCATCATATGGCATCTTCACATACTATCTTCTCTCCATTTCAGCCTTGTACTATGTCTCCTATCTTCATGGGAAACAATACATACATGAGTGTAACAAGGAAGGGATCTATTAGTTTTGGGGACAACACTTTTTAGGATGTCTTGTTTGTTCCTCATTTGACGAACAATCTTCTTTCCATATATCAGATTACACATGGTGGAGATGGGAGAACTGTGGAGTTCACACCTAATTTTGTCATCATTCGAGACTTGGAGACTTGAGAGATCATTGCTACTGGGGTGGTTGATCATTCATCTCGGTTGTATACCTTTGCACAGTTTGCTTCTGATGGTGACATTGTTCCTTCGACTATTGATCACATACACCATGATTTAGAGGAGACATTTGGCTTCTTGAACTTGGGAATTCTCACATCAGATCCAGTACTTGAGCCATGCATTTCATCTCCTCCATCTATTGTTGCAGTTGATGATGTTTTTGATTCCACAATTTGGGTTCTTTGTGATTCAATGCAATAGGATATACATAGTCTTTCAGATATGGCTACTTTGGATGACTTCCTGACAGGTATTTCAGACTTGTTTGTGGAGTCTCATCTTGCAAATTTGGAGGACACCATTGATGACATTCATCTTCTCTTTGATAGAGAAGAACCTTCTTCAGTTGTTGTGACGGAACACCTTGACCCTCTTGTTAATTCTCTACATGATCATTCTTCATAGATTGGCGTGAGTGTGGATACTTTTGGACAACATTTGGAGGAGGCTTCTTTGTCTTCAGAGGGGATATCCTTGTCTTTGGATCATGTTCTACATTCATCTCTACTAGATGTTGGATTGTCCTCTTCAGTTGTGTGGCCTAGAATGCCTGTTTGGAGTGTGTCAGCTTTCGACATCAACATGGAGACATTTGAGCATGCTTCAGAGACATCATACATCATCCATATTCCTAGCATCTTGCATACATCCATAGTTTTGTTTCTTCCTAAGGGGAGGAACATTGTTGGGCAGGATTGGATCATCTTCAGCATTCAATGTTAAGCTTCTACCATCATTGCAGGAGACTCAACATTGAGGGGGGGCTTCCTTGTCTCTCTTCTACTTCTCTCTTATGGGGGAATCTTTTTCCTCACATGGGGTTTTTACCTTCTCATGCATCATTGAGAGCATTTCTATTTTGTATTTTCATCTCTCTTTTGGGGAGGAGCTTTGTCCCACTGGGTTTTCTCCTTTTCTCTGTTTGTGAGAGATTGCATTTGCATTGTACACGGGTACCTAACATGGCCTAGTAGCCAAGACCCATTCTTGCATCTTTGTGTCATTTGCATAATAATATGCTACTCCCTAAGTTGCATTTAAGGGGGGGGTGTTGGTGTAAATAAAGTCTTGTACCCAGTTCATTCATTACTAGGGGACTTATTTACACATGTTAAATTTACTTAGGTCATAGGAAGGAATCTTTCTAGAAGGTGTTAGTTGTCATTAGTTGTTATCTTATCCTTTGACAACTACTACATGTGAACCTAGGTAAGTGTGATTAGTTGTCTCATGTCATATGATTAAGACACTTATCATAATCCTATGACATCTTGCATCTCACCTTGGCTATATAACCAAGGGGTCTCTCTCATTGTACACAAACATAACAATCATCTCATATCATTGACATTGAATACAATTTATTCTTGTCATATTCATATTCTCTCTTTTTGTGCTTTCCATTTGGTCCATAGATCTTGGCATCCATAGCCAATTCTAACACAAGTAATCTTCATTACCAATAGTTATATAAGATTTCACCACATATAATTCTATCATATATAATTAGATTCTAATAACACCAAATTTATTCTTACGTCAATCATTTTAATCATAACAACATTTTATTCTTACATAAATAATTTTAATCATAACAAGATTACCAAATATTTACAATCTTCCAATTCAATTTCTATAATTTTATGCTCAATGATTAGTGTTTACTATAAGGATCTACACATGTAAGGGTTTTCAAATTCAAAGTGTCAAATTTTTACTATTTCATTGAAATATTTTTCATAAACTTGAACAAAAAGGTTTCATCAAAATCATCACCTAGAACAACTTGTCAAGATTGTTTTTGCATGGTAAATGTTTACAATTATGTATGTGCTTTTAGTGCCTAGTTGAAGATCCATCATTCAATTATTTTAATTTAGTATCATTTTACAATATAATTTAGTAATATTTATCATGTTATTAAATTGTTATTGAGATGTCTTGTACGTTTGTATTTTATGAGTTAAGTATTCCTTAACAATTAGTAAAATCTTTATATTATAGTAGTCATTAAGATAATGATTTTAACTTTAAATGCAATTATTGTGTTTAGCATATAATGTCTTTTGTATATATGTTGAAATTGTTTAACTTGTTTTTAATTAATGTGCAAGCTTTGTATTGCAAATTCACTTGAATTGGTGAGTGTGGTTTTATATATGATTTTTTAATTCAATCTACTAAGACATTTGTATACTAATGTTTCATTATATCCAATCTTTATGTGTACTCATAATGTATAGGCATTACTTTTGCTTAAAAAAAAAAGAATTTCATTGTAAGATTTATTTTTAACCAAAAATGTATAAAAATATTTTTCCTTAAGTTGAAGTGTGTGCTTTATCCTAGATAAAACTAAAAAGATGCACTTTTAGTTTTGTTTAGCATGAGCATGAACTAGCCTACAAAATATTGTACAATTTATAAATAATATGTACATATTGTTTAGATTAGGTTAGTTTTAGTTGACAGGGAGCTATTTCACTACACATCTATTTTATTGTATCAAATTAAAATGCTAATGCAATCACACATATGTTCAAAATTGATGTTTTGTTTGACTAATGATGTTGTGGAATAAAATAGAACCATATAATATTAATAATAGAGATACATAAAGGGCAAGAGTCTGTGGTGCATTGGATGAGTGGTGGCATTGGTGTTGTGGCCACTAGGGTTCAAGTCTCCAGACTTGACTTGTAGCAGTGTTGCTACCATTGGCGACTAGCGTGTGGGATTTTTGTCTTGTACCAAACACTAGTGTATGGGGCCCAATCCCTTGTTGGGCTAGTGTGCTTGCGAGCCTTGTGCCACTGTTGGGCTACCGTGCTCACGGGAGTGGTGGTTGTTGTGCATCCATGTCGGAATGAGGTCCCCATTTGTGGCCTCATTGGTTCATAGCTCTAGTTGCAGGAGTGGTGGTTGTTGTGCATCCATGTTGGGATGAGGTCCCTATTTGTCACCTCACTAGTTCATAGCTCAAGTCAAAAGTGTTTACGAACCAAAAAAATAATAGAGACAAAAATTAAGGATGAAATGATTGTAAACATATAGACCACTTAAAGAATATATGATGTAAAAAAAATTATAAATATTTAAACAAAATTTATATCCTTATACATATCGATTTCAATAAAATATAACATCAAAATAATACATAAATAGATGCTAAACTCATATTGACGAATCATTATTAAAATATTCAAGTCAATTATAAATCTTTATTATTTAAATAAAAAACAAAAATTAAAGGTGATTTAGATGTCACTTTCAAGTGAGACCAATCTGGTGTATGAGAGACACCTTATACAAGCATTTCATAAGGGTATTATTTTATAAACCTACTCCCACTCAAGTCAAGCATGTGAGGTCCATTACGATGATCACTATTTTATTAATTGAAAAGATAGAATTTACATTTTTTATTTTTTTTAAATATTGATGATAATATAAAGCAAAAATTAACATGCTCGTTTCTAAAGGTAGGCAAATTTAATCTCAAAAATACAAAGTTGTACATTACAACATACTCTAGTTCATCCAATAGTTTTCAATGCTTTATTTGACTACCCTATAGCTTGTAGCAAGAACCTATTTCCTTGACATGAAAACCATGAGATTGCTAGAAAATATTGTATTCTATAGCCACAACAAAACACCAATTTCGAAAGTAAAATATTTTTTTATCAGCAAAGTAGAACATAAAGTTATGCCAAACACAATAGATAACCAATTATTAAAAATAGGAATAAAAAAGTGGGGAAAAAATAGGAAGATAAAATTAGGATTGATTTTATGTTTTAAATTAAATTATGTTTAGAGTATTGATTTATTTATAAGAAAGATGTTTAGATTATTGTTAGAATATAAAGAAAATATTTCTTATAGAGCAATATGAAGAATAAATTTTAATTTTGTAAAATTCAATATGATATTAAAATAAAATAGAAGATTCAATATTAATTTGTTTTGATATAACAAGAGATAACTATTTCAATTTTTTTGAAATGATTTATAGATTTTGTCAATAAAATTCATTTCATGTTTCTAGTTTCTTAATGCTACTCTCCTACCCTTATTCACTATAGAATTTTCTAACATTGATATTAAAGCTTCGTTTATAAAATTAAAGTTAGGACAAGTGTTTATCAATACAGATAAAAATTACACTAGACAAGTGTAGATCTAAAGCTCCTTCACTAAATCCAAGATTTGGATATTTTGAGAGAAAAATAATAATTTTGCCTTATTTTCTATAATAGCAACTAGCAATGGTACATTTCCAATTGCATAGTTTAAATGTGTGAAAGATTTCATTATTGGAGAAGTTGGTTAAAAAGAGTTTGGAAAAGAGTATGGAATATAATTCTAGGTGTATATGTTAAACCTTGAGAATGAATTATATTGAATGTTAAAGATAAGATAAATAAAAAAGCATGAGAGAATTGATGCTCAAGATTTTTTCTATATTGAGTGGTATATATGGATAGTTTAGAAAGTCCATATTGAGCTATAGACTAGCTAAGGTTTACAAAATTTAAAACTCTAAGATGAATTTGAAAGGAAATTTATAGTCATATAGAACTATTTCTACATAATTGTATATCATGCAACCAAGTCTTAAGAATCTACAATGGAAATGAATAAACAAGCATACCATCAAGATTACACAAGTTATACCCTGGGTAAACCCACTTGAGGGAAAAACTTTTCCTAAAAAAGCATCCACACTCAATCTATTATCTCATAAAAATATTACAATACATCTCCAAAGTCTCCATGGACACCTTTGAAACATCAAGCTCTCTACATGCACTCCATGTGAATCAAGAATATGAGAATCATGTAACCACACATATCAATCCATTCTTCCTCTACTTGCATATGATACCTACAAGAGAATTTTAATCAACTGTATCCAACTAGCCAAAGGTTATGATAGTCAACCTTGAATCAACTACTCATGTTATTTATTTATCCTCTTCCCCTTCATGATGATCAATCATTTGTTCCTCTCCCCTTTTTATAACCCATATGAATTCTTTGTTTTTTTCTATGTTCCCTTATGCTTTATTTTGTTCAAATATTGTTTTATCTTTCTTCTTGTTTTTCTCCCTCTAAAAACATTACTAAGTGTGATCCAAAACATCAATTGAAAAATGTACACATTTAAAGTAAAAAAATATCATACATCTAATCATATGGTTTCACCTAAAATTTAATTTTTGAATTGAATCTAAATTTTGAGTCTAGGTTTGGAATTGATTTTTTAATCTAAATATTAAATGTGATTTTAGATTATTTTTTAAATTAAAATTGAAACCAAAATTTGAATCTAAGTATAAAATTGATTTTTGAATACATTTGTTAATTCAAGTTTAGAATTGCTTTATGAATCTAAATATAATTCTTTTTTTTTTTAATTTAGAATTGAATCTAGCATGGAATTGATTTTTGAATCTAAATTTAGAATTGAATCTTAAGTTTAGAAAGAAAAAAAAATGGAAGCGTTGAATTGATTTTTGAATCTAAATATAAAATTTGATTTTTTTATTTTAGAATTGAATCTAAATTTTGAATCTAGTATAGAATTAGTTTTCTAATCTAAATTTAGAATTGCATCTTCTAAGTTTAGTATTGATTTATAAATCTAAGCTTAGAATTCATTTTTGAATTTTAATTCTAAATGAATCTAAATTTAGAATTGAATTTATATTTTGAATATAAGTTTAGAAATGGTTTTTGAATCTAAGATTAGAATTCATTTTTAAATTAAATTTTGAATTGAATCTAAGTTTAGAATTATTTTTTAATCTAAATTTTGAATCGAATTTAAGTTTAGAATTTGTTTTGAATCTAAATTTAGAATTAAACCTAAATTTTAAATATTGGTTTAGAATTGATTTTGAAAATAAGTTTGGAATTTATTTTTAATTTAAATTTAGAATTTAATTTAAGTCTAAAATTAAATTTTGAATCTAAACTTAAGATTTTAATTAATTTAATTAGTTTAGTTTTTCTCTAAACACAATCTTTGAAAAAAAATAAAAATCATGGAAGTCTTATTTAGAAAATCAAAGAACAATTACATTCAATTTGGAAAAAGATATATTTATAATTTTGAATGAATTTGAAAACTATAAAAATCCATCTTTTTATGTGAATTATATAAATGAAAATCTAAATCAACTCTAGAGGAATTTATGATTTGTAGAAAAGAAGGGAAGTCTAGGAGTTCATTTTTTAAAAATTAGGAATTTATAGATAAGAATATTTATATAAATTAGAATTGCTATTTATACTATTAAAAATTTATATAAATTTATTTTTAAAATTGAAATTACAAATTAGGAATCAAACAAATATGTTGAATTTAAAAAACCTAGTGTTAAAAGTTGTAAATCTAAGAATGAATATTGGAAATCTAGGAGAAAGGGTTTTGGGTAAACTAGTTTTCAATGCTTGATTAAATTGTGAAATAAATTATTGGAATTTGAGAATAAGAAGAATTACAGGTTAGTTGTTCAAAAACTAGTAATTTGTACTATTTTGGTCATATCTCTTAACAAGGATTTAAGTTTGTTGCTAATTTGTGGACATGTTATTTATAATAATATAATTTCTAATTAATGTTTGTTATAATGATCTATTTCTTATATAAATTTTATTAAAAAAAGATGTAAAAATTTATTCACTTCAAGAATTATCATAAATTAGAATATGTAAATTTGTTAAGGCATAAGATTGCTTTATGAAACAATACTCATTTTATTTCAGGTTGATCCAATTAATTTTACTATTTTCAATGGCTTGAAAATAATTTGTGTTTGAAAAATAATTTATTTAAAATCTAAATATGAAAGAAAAATCAATCAACAATTTGTTCATTTAATAATCTATTTATTTATTTATATAATCAAAAAAATTAAGTGGGAAACAAAGACACAAATACAAATAAATGAGCTCATACCTTGCTTTCTATTATACCTCCATTTGAGGAGAAGAGGATGAACATGCACACAAAACCATGAGAAGTCTTCAATGGCTTCCCAAGAATCCTCTTAATGTGCTCTTGTTGTGTTGTGTTGATCATGTAATATGTAAGTTTCTTCTTAATTCTATAGCATAACTTTTCTTTGAAGTGTGTTAATGAAATGTTCTTAACATGAATCTCATTTATAGATGTAGGAGATGGAGGATCAATAGAGAAGATTTGATCTCGAGAGCAAGGGATAGGAATTCTTGAGATATTAGGATGGATGAGAGATCCCCAATAACATGATGTAATTGGTGCATTTAGGGAGGATGAGGATTAAGGATATATATGAATGGCTAGGATTGGTTTGACAAAATACAAGGGTTGAGATTAATTCCTCATACACATGTATAAGAGGATGCATGAGGAAGAGGAGTTATGGAAAGTGTCCTCTCACACATGCGTGAGGACACATAGGGAAGAGGAACCTATGTCAAGTGTCCTTTCACACATATGTGCGAACACATAAGGAAGAGATACCTCTGACAACTATTTTATCACATATGTGTGAGGCCACATAGGGAACTAGAATGGATACATGTGACTCCTCTCATAGGTGTGATAGATTTCATGGGGAAGAGAAACTTATACAAGTGTCCTCTCACATATGTGTGAGAGATCACATCTCTAAGATGAAGGATTAAAATTTCTTAGAATAAATGGGTGACTTGGATTTCATTTTAGAATTTTAGGGATGAGTGGTATTAGATGATATTAGTTAGATTAATAATGTTTAGGAGTGTGTAAGGGTTAATCAAATAATTAATTTGATGTAACCAACTAATTGAATTGAGATGGGAAAATGCATAAATTAAATAAATGATTTACATTTATTTATTCTTTGTAGGATATGAATATGAGTTTGGATTTAATTAAATAAATATCAATGTATTTAATTAAAGGTGGGGAACATGGATAAAAATAAAATATTAAATATAAAATTTGGTATTGCTAGGTATGGATAACTTTAGGTGTTTACATTTCACCTCTCTTTAAGATAGTGTTGCACATAGATGAAGCAATGTCATTTTAAAGAAGAATAAAATATAGTGATTATAAAGGGATCCCACTAGTGACATAATGCCCCAATTATTTGGAAGGATGGGAGTGGTGATAAGGAGAGAGGTTGGTATTCCTCCTCAAGATGATAGGTGAGTTTGAAGAACACAAATGTACTCTTGAAATGGATAAGAGGATTGGAGGATAAGGGATGGATGGATAAGAAGGGAATGCATAAATTAGGATAAGGAGGGACAAATTAGGATGGGTAGAAATTATAGAGATTGAGGGATGGAATAATTCATGTTGTGGTGGTTTGAGCAACCTTTATATGATATTGCATTTTATACATGCACCAAGGTATAAGGACTAGGTTGACAATGTGTCAAGTTTGTAGAGTGTCCCAAAATAAAAGGTCAAATACAAGCATAGGTCATATGGCACCATGATATGGAAGACAATGATTGCATTATGGGGATATGTTCCAAGGACTATGAAAATTACAAGAAAAATGATAAAGCATGCAAGAAAACAAGCAAGCATGCACAAACAATACAAAGGAAAACATGATTTGTTTCTTTGAGTCAAGCTAAAAATTGATTGATTAGTTTATGATGATGAAAAAATTATTGACAATAAGAATAAAACGAGGATTGGGAATATCCATCCCGATGATAACTTAAGTGAACTAGATCAAGGTTTGTAACATTTTTGGAACAAAATTATGGGATGTCTTTGGATGTTGCGATAGATTGCATAGTTAATTTCATGGATTAGGATTATGTGTGTTTGGATGGATTACTTTGATTGCAAGAGTTTAAAGGATAAGTGGGTTGGATTGCATTATGTATAGGTAGGTGATTGCTTGGAACCAATGACAAGGGAGAATCGACTATGTGAACAAAGAGGGAATGATAATGGATGGCTTAGATGGGGGGGCGAGGAAGGTTGAATGGAGGATATGAGATAGGAAGATTATTAGATGGAGGATAAGAAATAAGAGGATTATTGGATAGAGAATAGAGATAGGTGGATTTAATATGGAGGATAGGAGATAGGGTGATTATTGGTTGGAGGATAGGAGATATGAAGATTAATAGATGGAGGATGAGAGATGAGAGGATTTAAGATGGATCTCCAAGGACTATGTCACATAATAATCACATGCCCCACACTAGATGGATTGTAGTGGATAAGAGGGAGGAATTGCAAGCATGCTTAGTGATGATTCCCTTATCCTTATCGAGATTGAAAAAAAGAAGGGGGGATGGATTGGATAGGAGGGATAGGATGGGTAAAAAGTATGGGATGAGTTATGCAAATATAACGTATAGGTAGATAGATGGGGTAGATAAGATCGAAGAAACTTGCCCCTAAGTGTATGATTCTAGCAAATGGAGGATTTATACATGACACCTAATTGTTAGGTTTTCATCATGGTACTTCCCTAAGGTGTCATAGGTATTGCAATTTACAAAACAATTGGATGAATCCACTTCATTATGCAATGAGATTATATACATACAATGACGGTGAACAAAGTGCTTGAAATAGCACTCACGTAGTTCACAATGGATAACAAAAATCACACGTATTAAAAATAATCCAAATACATACAATAACAAATATTAAAACTACCTAGCTACGTGGATAATGATGGAATACCCAACATTCCCCCCTTATTACATCATTTCTTTAAAGTATTGATGAGAGAATCCTGAAATGTTTCAAACTTCACTCAGGCAAGAGGCTTTGTGAAGATATCAACACGTTGATCCTATGTGGAGCAAAATTGAAGCTGAATGTTTTTTTTTGTGAATATGTTCTCGCATGAAGTGACAATCAACTTCAATATGCTTGGTCCATTCATGAAATGTTGGATTATGAACAAGCTTGAGAACACTCTGATTATCACAGTAGAGGACAATAGGTTGGTTTTGAGGCACCCCCAATCCTTCTAATATGCGACATAGCCAAACTGCCTCACAAATTGCTGCACTTGTTGCATGATATTCTACCTTTGTTGCGGAACGAGCAACTGTGGCTTACTTCTTACTTCCCCAAGAAATAGGTCCTAAACCTAGGAAGAAAACAAAATTCGATGTGGATTTCCTATCATCAACTGAACCTGCATAATCTGCATCTGTGTACCCAGCTAAGAAGAATTGCTCATTCTTTTTATACTCCAAACCATGATCCATTGTACCATGTAGATACCTTAAGACCCTTTTTGTTGCTAGCCAATGACATTTCTTTGGTTCTTGCATGAATCATGAGAGATAATTAACAACAAAACTAATTTCTGGTCTAGTTTATGTCAGGTAAATTAAACCTCCAATCATTTGATGATAGAGAGTTGCATTCACCTAAGGAGATATATCAAATGTAGATAACTACAAACCTGATTCCATAGGTGTAGACATGGGTTTGGAACCCATCATTTTGAATTTCTCAAGCAGTGTCTTGGCATATTTCCTTTGAGATACAAAGATATGGTGATTTTTTTGCCATACCTCTAAGCCGAGACAATAGTGCAGTAGCCCGAGATCTGTCATATCAAATGTCTTCTTGAGATCATTCTTGGATGATTCAACCAATGCTTTTGAGCTACCTATGATAACCAAGTCATCAACATATACAATAATTATCACAATATCCCCCCTTGATCCTTGAGGTAGAGATTTGGATCATATGGATGCCTAGTGAAACCATGTTGTAGTAGATGTTCATCAATTTTTATATACCAAGCCCTAGGAACCTGTTTGAGACCATATAGGGACTTGACAAGTTTACAAACCTTTTCCTCTTTACTAGGTGCAACATATCCCTCTGGTGGGGTCATATAGATTTCTTCCTTAAGGTCCCCATTAAGAAAGGCACTTTTTACATCCATTTGATACAATTTCCATCCAAATTGAGCAGCTAAAGCAAAAATCATTCTAATGGTTTTTATCTTTGTAGTGGGAGCAAATGTTTCCTCATAGTCTATTCCTTCTTTCTGGGCATAACCCTTGGCTACAAGTCTAGCCTTATGTTTATCTATACTACCATCTGCTTTATACTTAGTTTTAAAAATCCATTTACAACTAATTGCTTTCTTACTAGGTGGTAGATCAACAAGCTCCCAAGTGTTGTTTTTCATCAGAGATTGATACTCTGCATCCATAGCCTCTTTCCAAGGCTTTGATTCTAGTGCTTCCTAAACATTAGATGACTCAAAATTTTCAACAACTGAAGTCATTAGTGCAAATTTTACCTAATTGTGAGTCATGCTGCGAGTCCTCGGACCTGAAGTGTAAGTGTTTAGGACTCCATCTAACTTTGCATCTCGAATGGTACTAGTGTACCACTTTGGTAAAGGTTTTGTGACATTGGTGGGTGTTGACTGATTATCAACGTGCCCATCATTTTTACCATCCATGTTGAAAATAGGAGCACTATTTGAAGTAGATGATGATACAGTAGGAGAACTTACATCATTCTTCTCATCAAAAATTAAATCTCTACTAATGTATATCTTCTTTGTATTGTGATGCATAAGGCGATATGCTTTGGATTCATTACTATATCCTAGAAGAATACATTTCATTGATTTTTCATCTAGCTTCTTCCTTTTTTGTTTAGGAATGTGCATATAAGCAGTGCATCCAAACACACGAAGATGAGAGATGGAAGGTTTTACCCCTGTTTGTGCTTCCTCTGGAGTGATGCCATCAAGGGCTTTGGTTGGTGCACAATTCAGAAGATAAACTGCAATATGTATAGCTTCAGCCCAATATGCATGATCTAGTTGAGAATCTTTCAGCATACTTTGAACCATCTCCACAATGATGTGATTTCTCTGTTTAGCAACTCCATTTTGCTGAGGTGTGTATGCTACAGTCAATTGATGCCTTATTCCATTTTCCTTTAGATATGATGAAAATTTTGTGTTGGTGTATTCCCCCCTCGATATGAGCGAAGGGCACAAATACGATGATTTGTATCTTTCTCCACAAGAGAATGAAACTCTTTGAAGTAGGAGAAAGCTTCATCCTTATGCTGCAAACAATAGACCCACATCTTCCTTGTGTGATCATCAACAAAAATTTGAAAGTACCTATACCCTTTATGAGAAGGTGTCATAGGGCTACACAAATCGGTATGCACTAGTTGCAAAGGGTGACGTGCATGATGCTCACTAGAAGGAAAAGATGTTTGATGTTGTTTTCCAACAAGATAGCTAGAACAAATAGTACTTGACTTCTCAAGTTGAGGAATCCCTTTGACCATGCTTTTTTGACTAAGTTTTAACAAGTAACTAGTGCTTAAATGACCAAACCTACGATGCCAAAGCATGGCTAGATCAATGTCCTTAGTCACTAAGGCTTGATTATTAGCAGTTGTATCAAGCCTAAACATTCTACCAATCTCAGTAGCACTAGAAACAACCTTTGCATTTTTAGACGTATCTTTGATAAGACATCTTTTTATCCTGACTAGTATCAAACTCAATCCTAAGATTATGATCAAGAAACTGATTAACAAAAAGGAGATTTTTGGTAAGCCCTAGTACGTATAAAACATCAGTGAGCCTACAACGATGTATGCCAAACTTCAAAGAGATGTCACCAATACCTTTGATGTCGTAGGTGGTATCATCTCCAAGAGTGATTGTACCATGATGAGGTTTCAATGTCAGAAACCACTCATTTTGTCCAGTCATGTGCTTTGTAGCACCTGAGTCCACATACTATATAGAAGCGGAGTGTGAACTGGTATCTTCTGAAGTGTGGGTTGAAAGCACGTATTCCTCATCTGGAGAATCTTCTGCTTCAACAACATTGCTTTGTTGTTTTTGTTTGTTCTTCTACTCCCATTGTGGTTTGCCACTTTGAATTGGCTTCTTTGGATGTGGTTTGTTGGATGATCCTTTGTTGAAGGAATTGTACCAACAATTTTTCGCATCATGTCCAACTCTTTCACATAGTGGGCATTGCTTCATAGGCTTCTTGCCTTTATGATGAGTGGTCATAGCATGATCCTCCTCCTCATGTTTATGCGTTAACGATTCTTCTTTCTGGAGTAGATTCACAAACTTGTCAAAAGTGGGTGTCATCTCTGTGACATTCAAAGTCGTCGCAAAAACTTTATACCTCGAAGGTAGTGTTTGTAGAACAATAGGCACCAATACTGCATCATCAATTGTTTCTCCCAATGCTTGTAAGGAGGCTTTCAATTATGCAATTCTTTTGAGAAAGGATTCCAATTGTTCGTCGTTCTTCATCTTCAGGCTATGTAGCTGACTCTGCAAATTCAGGATCTGATTTTGATTATTTGCCTCATACACCGTATTGAGCTTGTCCCATGCATCTTTGGTTGTGGGTGAGTTGCGGATGAAAGGCTGAACTTCATCAGACACGCTGCCATTTTGTTAGAGAAAGAAAAATAATACTCCCTAGAGACTTTCTTGTCTCAGTATATCTCATGTAGAAAGCTATATAGTTACGAAAATAAATAAAAGAAGTATATCACCAATCTGCAGAATTCTTCTTCCATGACGCCTAGATGTGGTTCATTATGCTTTCCATTGCCTACAACCTAGACACTACTCACCACGCTTCACAGAGACGATCAATGAGATCTCCAACCTTATGTGAGGGTTCGCTGACACGAACATTGCAAGGTCTCCGCAGGCCAATGAAACAGAATCATCGACTTTAAAAATCATTAAATGTTCACATACACAGTGCGCTGTCCAATGATCATGGAAATCTCTATCTTGCTCTCCGGGATGCGAAATCCAGATGCAGCACCATTATGAAGTATAACAATAAACCAAATTTGCTAAAGGGCCTCCAAATGTTCTAACCAAATTCCACCACAATCTCTGATCACGATGCGGTCTGGGCAAGGAGAAATGACCACGAGCTTTTTGAGATTGTAGACGTCATGAGAACCATTAATAACTATAGAGAGCTTGGCCCGAACGCAGCTTATTGTCTTCAATTCTTTGCCACAAAATTTGCGAGCTCTTTGTGATTTAGAAGCAACTTGATCAGAGTGGCAGCAACTGTGATCTGTAAGCAACAGGAGTATGAACGCAGACCAAACACGGATCAAGGAAAACCACAGCAGTCACCAGAAATGGGACGCAACCAAAGATATATTGCACCTCTGCCAGCCAGAATGAAGTTGCCTCGAACTCTGCCAATGAGGAGATTCACGGATCTGGAATAAAACCTGGTCAATACTCAGAAAGAACCAGATCACCAATCTCAACGCAAACCGCAAAATACTTCACATTGAAGAAGTCCACACTGATCACACAGCGCCGGCTCAAACAACATAGCACGATGAATGTACACAGGTTGAGAGACTGGTCAGAGTAAAGAATCTCCGATCGAAGACGCCACGACTGGTAAATGATCCCCTTCAAACGATCGGAGCTGAGAATGATAAGCGTCCTTAATTCCTGTCATGATGTCTGAACCGGAGGCATCTCCAACTCACAGAATCTGGTCTGATACCATATTGCAATTTACAGAACAATCAGATGAATCCACTTCATTATGCAATGAGATTATATACATACAATGACGGTGAACAAAGTGCTTGAAATAGCACTCAGGCAGTTCACAATGGATAACAGAAATCACTCGTATTAAAACAATCCAAATACATACAATAACAAATATTAAAACTACCTATCTACGTGGATAATGATGGAATACCCAACAATAGGAATAGATTTCACCCTTGGAATTTTTAATTTTTTTTTGGATATGATGGATGAAGTTGGATAAGTGTGGGAGATAAATCTTTGGATTGAAGATAAGAGGATTTGGAAGACACGCAATTTTTTTTTTTACTTTAAAAAAATGGATTGGATGGATGAAGTCGGATAAGTAGAAAGATAAAGATTTGGATGGAAGATAGGAGGATTTGAAAGATAGTTTATGGGGATAAGTATATGGGGGAAGGAATCAAGTGTATCTTTCCATGGAGAGTATCCCTTGCTAAATAATTGTTGCTACAAACTATGGAAATTTTTTGGTGCTCATAGATGTTGGAAAATGCTACCAACGGAGATGGAGTGAATGGTAGATGAAGGATGGATAAGTATTCATGCGAAAGATTGGATTAGAAGGATGGGATGGTGAATGGATGTTGGATAGTCAGTCAAGAGTTGGAATATTTACGGAGGAATGGATGAGATGGTGACACCATGAGGGAATGTTGTTAGGATGAACACTAGCACACACCATAAGGGATATTGGGGTGTTGGATTAGAAGGGTATTTTAGAGTTTTGGATTTAGGTGGGGTAGTTGGGATTACATCTTTTGGGACATAGGGATCCAAAATAGATTTAGGGGATGGAGGACTTATAATTGTAGATTTTATTACATGGGGACCCAAAATGGATTTAGGAGATGGAGGACTAAGGATTGTACATTTTCAGATATAAGCGCCTAAAATAAATTTAGCATTTGGAAGATCAAGATTCTTGGATTTAAATCCAAGGGTATCTAGAATAAGGATGAGGAGGTAGCTTTTGGAAGAGTACATTTGGATGTCAATTTGAATGCTTTTTTAATGTACTATTTTTATTTGCTTAGGGATCCACATTGTCTTAGTGCTTTGTCTTTGCTTGATGGGCCTTTGTTTTTCTTTTGGAGTTATTATGATTTTTTTATCAATTTTTTCTTTGTGTTTGCATGTCAATGATTGATGACATGGGAATCTTATGATATTTGTGGATTTTTGTGTTTGTGCTTTGGCATTCAAAGTGCTTCAAAATAAGATGGTAGGCTTGCATGGGAGGGATTGTTTCATATCCCATGGCTTTGGGGATGGTTTCATCATTTTGGAGAGTCCAATTAAGTGTGTTTTTTTATCTTAATTGGGTATTATAGGGGATGGATGAGTAGGAATGGTTTTGATGTAAGAATTAATGGATTTTTGGATAGAAGTGATTGGGGTGATGGGAGTGATGGAAGGATTGGTGACAACAATTTCCCTAGGATTGATCGATGTGTTACCAACACTATGGCCATGATATTTATAACTAAGGTCTTGAAATCTTGGATTTTCTTTGGTTTGGATGGGTTCTAAGATGCCTTTTCTCATGAAGGTCTAACTCTTTTCCTTGATAATGCATGTTTTGACAAATTTCATTGCTAATGGGATATTTATTGGTTTGGAAACAAGATGGGATTCCATTTTGAGATGGGTAGGAAGTGAGAGTGAAGGGAGTTTCCTTGATAGCAAGAAAACTAGATCGAATAAAGATGGAGGAACCAAGGTAGTAGGATCTTGGTTTGGGAATGGGTTAGATAGGGATTTTTGGATCTAGAGAGGGTAAGGGGTCATAAAGGGGTTAGGAGGGATGTCTTGACCTTAAGATAAAAGGGAATCATGAGAGAGATTAGGATGGGTGCTTGGATCTTGAGATGGAAGGGGATCATGAGAGGGATTGGGAGGGATGATTTGATCTTGATTTGGAGGAGGGTATGTTTGGGCATGCTTTGGAATGAGAACTTGGAATAGTTGAATTTTCTTGGATGAGATGGGGGAGGAGGGACAATTAGTAATGTTAGCGATTAGTATGTGGGTGGATTTTATGAGTTGTGCACACGAATGGGAGAATGACTTTTTAATATTTATGAATAATTTATTTAATGGATCTAAGGTGTTAGACATATTTAGGGTTGATGACCCCATGGTCAAAAAAAGACACGTGGATGACATTGGATTAGCAATATTTTCAAGATGGAATGATTATGTTTGTGCATTACGATTTAGGATCCTTTGTGAATATTTTTTGAGGAAATCCATAAAGGCATTGTGATTAGATTGGTTTTTGGGTTGGGATGGGTTAGATTTCCATGGTTTAGATTAGTATAGTTTAAATTGTAAAGGTTTGGAGGATGAAACAATTTTTCATAATAGGTGGAAGGATTGGGATAGGAGTGGAGATGACAAGGCACTCATGGATTGATAATAGAGATGGGGATTTGGGATATAGATTGGAGATAGAGATTTTGGATATAGAATATCATTCAAGAAGACTTTGGGAATATGATGGTTTTATCTTGTCAATAGTAGGGAAGGGTGACCAAAGGATAAGAATTTAGGATTGGTGACATAGCTTCTCCTAACAAATTCTTAATCTTGAGGGATGACCAAGTGGGAGATGAGAGCATGTGGAAAGTTTGTTCAAGGTGATGTCATCCAAGAATTAAAGGATTTCATATTGTTCTATGAGACTCAATATCATCATACAAATTGTATTCTTCTTCATCAATAAAGAAAGCATCATCATCATCATCATCATCATCATCAAAGAAGGTATTTTTTGTTTTATGAGGGGACTCGTCAAATAAAACTGCAAGCATGATCATGGATTTGGATTGTGATGAATGAATGAATGGTATTGGATAGTGTGATGGGTGAAATTCAACTCAGCTAAAGAAAGTTTAACGTCCTTTGAAAGTGATCTTAAACTATTTAACTAGAGTCAATCAACTGAGGGTTTTTTAAACTAGTCTAGAAAGATCGAATTTTTGTGAGAGTAATCTCAAACTTTTATAGTAGAGTTAACCAATTGAGGTTAGTATTAAAATAATCTAAAAATGTAGACTAGCTCAACAAAAACGTCAATTAGTTAACATTTAATAGTTTGAGATCACTCTCAAAGGAAGTTAAAATTTCTTTAATAGAGTTTTATTTCATCATTACATTTTGTTGAACGCTTCATTCTAAACAACACTCTTAAATTCATAAAACTTAAACCGATTTTCCCTTAGCTCTATTTTTTAGGGTTTTGGGATTGTATTGTCAAACTATTTATTAATTTTTACAATCCATTGCACATTTCGACAACATAGCTCAAAAAAGCCTTGGAAATTTAAACACCTAATTTTACAAATTTTCCCTATGAACATTTCACTATTGGAATGCCTCCTATATCTCAAATAAATGTGCAATTTAGTTCTCACCCTTTGGGCTTTGACATAGGAAATTTTTTCAACCATGAATTAGCCTTGGGGGTCTCTAATACTTAATTGCATGATCTCAATTAAAATTTGATCAATTTTTATAAATAATTGGAGGGTGATACTATGTCTAGTGGTGGTGTGCCTTTGGTAAATGGCATCTGCAATGTGTTATAAAATCATTTTGTAGTATCAAGTTATTTTGAGGGTTAGCACACATCATGCACAATTATATGTTTTCTTACACTACATTTCTTGTAAACCTAAATGATGCCAACTCTAATATTACCAGAACTCAATTGTTTGTGCCTATGTCAATCCCAACTATACATTTTGTATATAATGCAAATATCGGTAGCAATATAGCTCAGTTGGTGACATTACATGCCTCATCTGTTGGGCATTATATTCCTTTAGTTACAATAAACTCAAGTCTTCATGGCATGAATGTTGACACTACTTTACCTATTAGTTCTCTTACTTTCTTTGCTTACACTTCAACTGCTTTTCCACCCCATTTACATTCTATAGATCCAACAATAAATCAATTAATGCAAAATTTTGGGTAGTTGGAGTAGCAACTTGCCTCCCTTTCTACTACATCCACTCAACCTCTTCTTTCACCATACTATAGAAAGACTCCACTATCATTGCTTATTCTTTCCACACCCTTGCTAATTGGTTTGGAGGTGCCAATATTTGAAAATTATAATGGAAAATAGACCCATATACACATGTATCTACTTTTATTGCACTTTGTAGCAATTTTCTATTTCAAGATGCATTATTAGTGAATATTTTCTCGCGGTCCCTAAAATACACAACAATGGATTGATTATGCTTCCTTTTTATATATATTTCATTAATTTATTTGATCAATTAGTAAATCGGTTTCTACAACGCTTTCAAGATAACACTAGATCCTAGGTCATGTTTTCTAGGTTCACTGAAAACAAGAGGTTAAAAAACTCGCTAATTATATTTGTTGATATCAATATTTAGTCTCTTAAATACCTTATCTTTTTCCAATTCAAACATGCAACTGGTTTTTCTCCAAAAAGAATATAGCCTTTGATAAAGGGCAATAATTTGTTGATGAGATACTCTTCATTTGCATATTTGTGTACTTCCCTTCAAGATTATTAGTAGTTGATTAGTCGGTTTGAGGCTCCTACTTCACAAAATCCCACTTGTACTTCCAGAGCTTCTTCCTCCTTTTTTAACCATAAATTTATTTATTTTTTTCAAAAATAAATCAAAGTTTATTACTACTACCGTTATGTTAGTCATCCTTGCACTATTCAACCCCAAAGATGAAGACAATTTAACCAAAAAATGAGTCTCTCCATAACGTTCTTTAGTAGTTTATCAAAAATAATTTGGTGTAAATACCTCCTATTTACCAAACCTTTCCACCTTTTAAACCAAAGGCATTCTTCTAATTCCATCAAATGCCTAGTCATGATATTGAGTGATATTTGTGTTTGAAACATATTGTTTAGTACCACATCCAATTGATGTTATAAAAGTATCTAATAGAAATGGTAGAATTAATAATTATATGGAAAAACCTAATCAAAACTTGCAAATATACATCAATCCCTTCCTTAAAAATTCATCCCACTTAATTGGCGTTGTGCTTGCTTCCCCTGTGCTACAAAGCAATATTGACAAGCCTATGTCCTCTATTTTCTAATATGGTAGGAATGGTGGATACTTACCCCTAATCATCTTGAAAGTGAACTATTTGTACCCCTACCATATCTTTCTATAATGTTGGCATGCATAATGGCATCAATGATAGTCCTTAATACATTCCTACTTGATTCAACAAGAAATCCATTAATGCAAGTGCTAATCGCACTAAAGAAAATGCCTACAAGAGAACACAAGTTATCCTATAAAATAGAATGTTTGAGGCAATAGAAAAATGATAAAAATAAAAGATAAAAAACTACAAAATGGACAGCCAAAAGTCAAACAAAATGTAAACACAAGTCAAAAAAACAAAAAACAAGTGACAACAATGCAACTGTTGCAGCAAGTGAAAGTGCAGATTAGCCAACAAAAGTGGTAAAGTACAAGTCATAAATGTTAAACCAAAAAGTTGGACATGTAAATTCATAAAAAATTCTAATGGAGATTATTAAAGGGACGTAGGTACCATTGATTGTGCCAAAATGAAGACAAGAAAAATAAACAAAGCACAAGCAAGAAATCAAATGCAACATAAGATGCCTTATTTCATTTACCTTGCTCCTCTAATTGAACGAAAATGGAGTGCACCCTCAAGCCCCATTTGATTTTCTCACTTAGATGATCTTCAACTATAGTATGGAGATGTGGATTGCTCAACATACTAGTATAATAACAATATAATAATTGGATTTGATATCAAGAGTCTAGAATCAATTTTGCATAAGGATCTTGTGTTGTTGGATGAAGGAAATGGTATCCTATTTGTAGACTTTTGGAGATGAAAATGGAGGACTAAGATGGTAAGTTAATGAAGTACTAGGATTTAATGAGAATGAGTGTATAGATTGATAGCTTAGCCTTAAGACAAGTGTCACGAGGGGAAGAGGTGGGGTTGACAAGCGTCCATAGGTATAAGAACTAGGTGTGCTCACACGTGTGAACACACCATGTGTAAGTAGGGTTGTTATGGTAGGAAAAATGGAAGAAATAAGGTAGCTACACTTGTGAAGAGATTATGCTCACTCATATGTGAGCAAGGTACTTGGATGAGGTGGAGGCATGAGAGGAATTCAAACTTACCTACTTTAATGCTCATATGTGTGAGCAAGTCGATTGGTTGAGGTGGCATGCTCACATGTGGGATCATTAAAGGAGGTTAGGACACTTGTCACATGATGACAAGTTTAGGATTTTGAGAATTATAAAATAGAAGAAATATTAGTGGTAGCTAATAAAGCTTAATTAATTAATTAATCAAGGTGGGAAGAATTAAAGAGGTGGAGTATGGTTAAATTAATTAGAAGAAGTGGGCTTAAGTAAAGTCATTTAATTAATCAAGAAAATAAATATTAATTCAATAATAAGTTATTTAATTAATAACGAAAATGCAAAAAAGTGGTGAATTACAAAAAAAAGTATTTAATTAATTATGAGTCGAAAATCGATGGTTATGGTAGAGTGTTTGCAATTCTTAATTTAGAAAAACTTATGGCCTTAATTCTAGTTGAAACTTACAACGCTCTTTATTCAAGGCATCCAAGAGTAAATAAGAAGTACTCAAATCTTAGGAAATTTTACTTTTGGTTAGGGATAAACAAAGATATAGTTATGTTTGTGAGAAAAAAATTGGATTGTCAAAAGGTT
Organism: Sequoia sempervirens; assembly: GCA_007258455.2. Classification (NCBI taxonomy): domain Eukaryota; kingdom Viridiplantae; phylum Streptophyta; class Pinopsida; order Cupressales; family Cupressaceae; genus Sequoia; species Sequoia sempervirens. Next base: position 48,217 of record VDFB02103154.1, read on the forward strand.
AAGGCTTAACATGATTATCCAATTAGATTGGTATATTGTCATCATATAGTCCATTGTAAGTGGCAAGTCATTAGTATAGATTTTGTAAAAAGATCGTCAATGACACCATACAAACATAATGCAATATTGGTGGTAGTGGATAAACTTACCAAGTTAGCCCATTTCATTCAAAACAATTTGGTTGATGATGTGCCAACTTATTTTTTGTATTAAAGATAGTTTGAAGAGTAATACATTACGATATGTTGGGAAGCATTAAGTCTTGCTACAGCAATAATGTATTTGATGTCACTGTATCAAGCATTCACAAAAACTTTACATACTTACAATAATATACGCTAACTATATCAGGCTATTGCAGAAACTTTATATGCTTACAACAAGAAGCCTAGTTTTTACAGAAACTTTTACAAAACATTATAACATAGATCAGCTCGGAATTGTTAAGTCGCATGATGTGCCAACTTTGGCTAAAAGATTTATAATATAAAAAAAAAAAAAGGGTTGCATAGGCTTCATAAAAAATTCACATTAGACAAAGATGTTATGTTTACCTTAAGATTTTGGACAACTTTGCAATCAAAATTCAACTTTACAATCAACTTTCAAAATTGAATTGAACTTCAATACAACCTATCATCTTGAAATAGATAAGCATAAAGAACAAATCAAATAGTGAAATATATATTTCAATTAAATAAATGAATCAACAATCAAATGGGAAGAGTATCTTCCACTAGTAAAATTTGCTTACAATAATTCTTTCCAATATACTTTGGGAATGGCTCCATTTGAATCATTATATGGAAGAAAGTGTTTGACTCCTTTAAGTTGTGAAATATTAGAGACATAATTGAAATTGGTCCTAAAATATTAAAGCATACAAAAAATTAAATTAAGAGCATAAGTCAAAGTAAAGGAAGCATCTATTAGGAAAAAAATTACTTAAATAACAATAAGTCATTAAGAAGTTAGAAGTTACTTTTATTGGAGAGAATTTTCTTGAGGGTGAAGGCCCATAAAAGCTCCATATCATTAGGAAAGAAAATGAAGTTAGCACCTCATTTTGTAAGATCATTTGAAGTTTTTGGAAAAAATCAATCAAGTGGGCAATCAACTTGATTTATATCTATGATTGAGTTAAATCCATGGCACTTTCTATGTGTCGCTCCTTAAGAGGTATGTACCAAACATTAAACATATCTTAAATTGGCATGCATTACAAGTGTAAGAACCAAGAATGATAATAGTAGAGCCTAACAAAATCTTGGGAAGTGTTGGTATCAATTGCAAAAATTATATCCCCATTTATTTTGGAACCTTGTTAAATGTATTATTAGTACAAGATACCGTATAAGTTTAGTTTGTTTTGACTAAAGAATAATTGTTTTAATTCATGATGCATAAGTTAAAAGAGAGGAGGATATCATGACTTAGTTTCTTTTGTAATATTAAAATCTTATTAATGTTTAAAATAAATATAAAAAATATTTATTGATCTGAAATTAATATACTTATTTTTAAAAATTTATATAATAAATAAAATAAAAATACATAAATTTAAACAGAATTTTAAAAATAGATTGATTTAAAATAATAAAACATTTTTTGAAAGGATAATTTTAAATCTTGATAGACATCAACCTCAATATTTTTCCAATAGGGAAAAGTAGTTTAACAAAAAGATTCAAGATGATTCATAGTCTCTAACAAGAAAAAAGAATAGTCGTCTTATATGGATAGAAGAATACTTATCTCATATGAACATATACATTTTTATCTTATATAGATAGAAGAATACATGTCTCATAACAAAAGTTTTTTTGAAATATTTAAGAAGAAATTATAAGTGTGGGCAAACAATTAAATAAGAATCTAATATTCAATGCAAGGATAGAAAACATAGAAACATAGAATTGAAGTGTCATTATGTAAAAGAGTTAATACAAGGCTGGAAAGTTGAAATTAAATTTTGTAGATCAAAAGAAAATTGGCAAACATCGTGACTAAAGAACTATGGTAGATAATACAGTCAAGATTGCTGCAAATACAAGGGAGAATGTTGAAAAATCCAATGTCAAACAGAATGCCATAGTAGAACACCAATTTCAAAAGTAAAACCAAATTTCATCAGCAACATAAAACACGTGTCAGCAAAACACAGAGTACATAAAAACCTAAAAAATAGGATGTCAAACATAATAGAAAAGTGCTTACAAAATAGGAATAGCTAAGTGGTGAATATAAAAGAAAAAAATTGGATTGATCTTATGTTTTTAAAGAGATTGTTTACAGTATTAAGAGGATAACTAGATCATTGTTAGGATTTAAAAAAAAAAAACAATTGTTTAAAAAAGAAAAGAAAGCTAAGTTTCATAAGCTCAATATGATACTGAAGCAAAAAGGAGATTGAATATTATTTTGATTTGATATAAAAAGTGAAAATTGTTCTAAATTTTTTTTTTAAGGCTATAAGATTTTGAGGATGAAATTTAATTTGTTTCTAATTTCTTGAGGTTATCCTACCTATATTGAATACAATTTTTCCCAACAGAAATAATTTGAAAAAAAAACAAGCTTATTCATGAATTAATGTTATAATAATAGACCCAGCAGTAAAAAAAATTATATTTTAATAACTGAAGATCACAAAGGAGCAATTTTCAAGTCTAATAGATTATATTAATAGTAGTACAAAGATAAAATTCACCATTCTATAAATAACTATTATTAGAATGCTACAACCACATAAAGATAAAAATACACAATTAGTTTTGAATTGTATATTCATAAAATACACCTTTTGCTCTTAGAGGACCCACGTAGAACCACCTCTACAATTTGTAATGTCATTAAAAGGGAAAACAAGATGTTAAAAAGGAATGTTAAGGTTAATCAAAACCGATTTTTCCAAATCCGTCTTAGGGTTTAGAGAGTTTGGGAGAGTTTTCGATTAAATGACATGAAAATTGAACATGATCATGTTGGAAATACAAGTTCTATTGTTTGTAGTCTGTGGGGAACTCTCCCCTAGACCAAATAGAAGCCTTGAAAGGAACAGATGCATATTCCTTGATTGTCACACTCTACATTTAAAGTTTGGGCCCTCCAAAACTTTACCCCAAAGAATTTTGTAAATTAATTCACGAGCATACATGATAGTTTTGTGCCCATAATAACAGAAAACAATATTGTGCCTTTCGAAGGGAATTTACATGTGATTGAAAATGGAGACAATGCAACATATATAACAATGGAATCATGAATCACATGCAATTTGAAATGGAAATTTAGACAAAAGTATGGCAACATGCACCAAAAATTCAATTCTTGTGAAGTCTTCATAATTTACTTTTGCAAGTTGAATTGTTAACACATTATTATGTCAAGAGGCATTCTACGGTGGCATCAACAAAGGACTCTGTTATGGTAGTGTGTACATAAAAAACTAAAAGAAAGCTAACATTTTGAATTAAATAATATAATTCTTAAATAATTCTAAGTAAAATAAAACAATTCCTAACTTGAAAATTGAAATTTATGTGTTCCCCCACACATATATAACTCTTTAAATAAATAAAATAGCTCAGAGCTTTTCTATGCTATAATATTGTCCAACATTTAATGGAAGCACCTTTATTTCAAATATAAAGATTGTCCTACAAAATTTTGAGTAACATGATAGAGAACTTCATTAATATTTCCTTTAAAATAATAGTTGCATTTATTAACGCCTTAATCATGCATTCCATGTATTCAACAAAGTCATTACATAAAAAATTTCAGTTCTTGCAAGCTATCATCATTGTAATGCTTACGACAATATGAAACAGATTCATATTTCATTACTGCTAAAATTGAATGCGAGCAATATAAAAGATTTTTTTTTTTCTTAATAATTTTTTACTTTCTTTAAAATTATCTTTTGTTCTGTTTAAAGTTTCCTTAATACTTATAAATTTCTACAGATGGGCAAGTGTTTTAATATATATAGAGCAGGCATGTAACAGGCTTGACCATGAAAATAAGAGATCATTATGTTATAGTTAAACTTCTACGAACCAGCCCATTTAGAGACTTAGAAGTTCTTTTATTTTACAATGGAAATGAAGTGGGCATAATGGTGAAGGTGCGTATACCCTAGAAGAGACAAGTTTGAATCTGGAGTTGGGTAGGGCATCTATGCTTTGTTGAAAAATATATAATAACTAGAAATTAATTCTTCTGGCTCTGACCTAAAAAATTTACTTTTATCCTTCTCAATAAATGTATATCCCAACTCAACTCTTTAATAGAAGAATTTAATTCTTATCATTTTCTTTACAAGCAAAACTAGAAAGTACTCAGTTTGTGCTTCCTAAATAGACTTATTTCCAGCCAAAATTTACTAATCCAACAGTTTTATACTGAAATAAATTCATAACACAAAGTAATTATGGTTTACAAAACGCAGCTTGAGCATCTTGGTAAGGTAGCACAAGTAGAAAGATGCTACTGATCCTAATTCATGTGTACAAATCTCAATTTTAAAATTATAATTAAATATGTCGCAATGAAATACCTCAAGTATAATCCTGGTTTGTTTTCTAGCAGGAATTCAATAAAATTAAATTCCCAAGGAACCTTGACTCATTCTCTCCTTCCCATCTCAGCATTAAGAAACATTGACCCCAGCTGCTGAGAGCAAGGAAGCGAGTTCCCCATTCTGGTGCAATTCCATTGTATCTAGAAAGCAATATAATATTACAGTTAGGACATTGGCTCTGATTTTGACAATTCTTGGTCCACCCATATGCAAAAGGGACAGAATAAAACACATGGTGCAACAAGCAATTAAATAGCGTAGTAAAAAATAAATGCTCACTTGGCACAGATAAATTTCAGTAAACACAAATAAGTATGACGGTAAAAGGAGCACAACGAATATGCTTAAGAATCTGAACCACATACTAAGCAACAGAATATTGTGCGAATTAATATAAAAGTATTTTCTTCTAAAGCGTCACTCAGAGACATGCAGAAAATTGTAGATAGTGAGAATTTAAACTTACCACTGCAACCTCCAATGTGCTTTCCACCTGCTTAGAGAAAAAAGAATTAGAATCTCGATAGAGCTTAGACATGATATTTCAGAAACACTTTTAACTTACAGTAGATATAATATTTTCTACGAAAAACCAAAAGTCTTTCATTAATAGTTACAAGAAAACCAGTTTTAGGATTAGAGCTCTATAGCACATTCTCTTTGAAATGTTTAAACAAAGAAACGCCATTGCTCAATCATAATCAAAGAACAATATAGAAACGTAATGTTGGTTTCCTAATCAATTGAAATGAACATCTAGTGAAAACTGAAGAAAATAAAGAAAACATGAGAAAACAAAACTTTATAAGCAGTCAATGTGGCAAAGCAAGATCATGAAGAAATGGCAATCAAAGACCATCAGATAAGTAGCAGATCTAATGGGAACTGAAGCATTGGTTCTGAGCTTTGCCTGCCATTAACTATATAACAGTGTGTGAAGGTGCAGGTAGACTATAGAATGGTCAGTGTGGGGCAGCAAGGGTATACAGAGGTAGTTTTGGGAAGGAACTCTATCCATAGATGGAACTTCGGGAAATAAAGCTTGTTCAGTTCACAACCTGAAACCTTTCCCAGTTCATGGATGCCACAAGCCACCCTAACAGAGGCCAAATGTAAGTTTACAGAGAGGAGTAAGATCCTGTGAAATATATGGATATTTCTTCAGTGCAGTAAACTATAATTAATATAAACAATCATGAACTTACTTAATCTTCTTATTCATTGAACATTCATAGAAAATTCTGTATATTAATTCAGTTAAAACACAGTAACTTTGGAGACATCAATATTCCTTTGTGTGGGAAGAGCTTGTTCAAAATAAATGAAAAAAAATTGTAGGACTATCGTAACTTGTTACCATTTTAATTTGCATCTTTCAGTGCAGCACAGAACAGAACAGATGTGCAATAGAACCACTATTTGAATTAGAAGGAAAGCTCCCTGTAAAATAAAAATTAACCTACTATGAACATTATGTACTTGCAAGTTTACAATGTTTTTATGGGGATTTCACATTCAGGCTAAATAAATTTAAACGTGCATCTTTGTGGGTTTTCCTGCTATAAAAGATTGAGATTTTCTTCCAACACAAAGCGAAGGATTTTTTATCTTTTTTCATAGAAAATAAATCATAAGACTGAAACACTTGCACTACTCGATTAAAAACAAAGATTAAACAATACATGTCACACAGATTTGATAGATTAACACAAACACAAATATTATGGTAAATTAAATATGGGACTCCATACAAAGCCAAAATCTACATTTTCGAGCTTTCCTACGATAAAAAGCTCACAGATTTGTCAAAGTAATTTAACCCTTAGCATGTTGACCATGAATGGGGTTTTCTACCTATACCGTTTCCTTTTAGGACCTTTTTGTCACTAGTTTAATTAAGTTTACTTAGGGCATTTACTTTTGTGTCTCAAGTTCATATTGGGTATATCCATCAACACAAAGCCACCATCAAATTAGTAGACATTAAGGATCACCTGAAGACCATTGATTTTTATTTGAAGCTGCCCGTAATGGTTTGAACCATTGAATTTCAGGACAACTTACTCTACATCTTGATCAATTGCATGAAACATGCAATAAGTGCATGAAGGAAAAGAAACTTGCTAATTGCCTTATTGGAGAAGTAGTTGGATGAGATCCATCGCTGATATAATTGATGAAAACATAATTTTTGCCTAGAGGAGGTGGATACTGCTGAAGTGATAGGATGTTCAAAGGAACCAATGGCCTAATTAAATTTTTCTTTTTTTTTCTTAAAGTGATAAAAAATGTCTTTCCAACTCAAATGGCATGTTCTTGAGCACCCTTCAATTTGGTAGCACTACCTGACTTGAGAAAGAAAGCAATTTCTGAAAAGAACATTTGTGAAACAAGTCAAAAGTATTTCAAAAAACAGACTTAAAGTGGCAGCAATATTGGTAACAAGACAGTTCAATCCTGCAACAAACTTCTTCATAGGTTCACTATTGTCTCTCTTGGCATTTGAGAGTTGTGCAAACAAAAATGAGTATATTCTACTGGCTTGAAGTGCCCAAGAAACTTATTACTCATAAATTCCCCATTATTAATAGAACCAACAACAAGAAGGTGAAACCAACAGTTACTGTGCCTTGTAGTGTGTTCTCACAAACAAGCGAACTGCAACATCTTCATATGCTACATTCAAAATTCCACATGAGATGCTAAAGGATAAAATATGTTCATATGGCTGTTGCTTGCCATCATTGTTAAACTTCAGGAAATTTTGCCTTGATCCACAAGGAAGCTCGTGATTTTTAATAAATGCTAATGGACCAATCTGATTTCTTCATGGCAATAACAGAGGTGGGAAAGAGTTATCGATGCATTTACCCTCCAAATTGTTAGTGTTGTAGCTGCGGGAGATATTTTCTCCTAAACATAATGATCTTCAAGGCAGGTCGGCCTTGATTTACAAATAATATTTTATATTTTCTAGGGGTCGACCTAGAGAAGAGGTCACCTAACTTTGTATATAAGGAAGGTGAAGCAATCTCATTTTATCATCAAATCATTCACTCCAATTCGCATTCCTAGCAGCAATTCGCCTCTTTTAGCAGCAGATCCGATTATTTGAAGAAATATTTTTCGTTTGCTCAAGGAGAAGCAGCATTTATTATTGTATAAGCCTTGGCCAAATTCAAGGGCCTGATTTGTATGCAGATTTCTGCTCTTATTCTTTCAATTTATAAGAAGATATTATTTGCTGGGTTTTTCTCCCTCGAGTAGGAGGGTTTTCCCAGGGTAAATCGTTGTGTTCATTGATCTGTGTGTTGTATTTCTGCTTATTTACATTTCTGATCCTATAACTTACATGGTATCAAAGCCTTGGATGGAGAGTTTGCATCAACAAAGAAGATTGAGAAAGATGAAGACACTAAACAACAAAGAACCTATACAAATTGTCATTGCGATCAGCTACTTCGAAGAGGAGGAAATGACATTTAGAGGGAGTTAAATTCCGAGAATTCAAGGCACGAGTTGAGAGCATGTCCAGGAAAAGGATTAAAGTTCTGAGATCAGTCAATGGAGGGGAGTTCACTTCCAAAGGATTTCTTTGCAATCTCTAAGGCAAGGATCAAGAGGGAGTTATGTGACTCACTGAGAAGAAGTGAAGGTGTCAGCTAAGTGGGTTGCAGTGTTGCAAGGCCAGGTACTAAAGTCCTTGGAAGACCTCTTCAGCTGCAGAGAATAGAATTGCACAAGACAGTCAATATGGATTTGACATTGGTAGCTCCACAAACCTATTCAGAATAGGGTGATCTGAGACGAGGTCGAGAAGGGCAGTCCTGAACTCTCGCAAGTTAGTAGTGCCAAAAGTGTGCGTTGGAAACTATTCCTCTATGGCAAGCATTGTAGGCAATCTTGGACAAGGAGGTCAGGAGGTTGATGCAAGTACTTGGAGCTTCAGAGGGAGTCACATCATCATGAAGATTTGTTGTAATGTATATTTCTCTGAGATGGAGAAATATGAGGTGAAAGCCCTTGTAGTGTATATTTCTCTGAGACGGAGAAATATGAGGTGCAAGCCCTTGTTCATCTCTGAGACTGAAATGAGACGTCATGTTGAGAGACTCCATGACGACATCACATTGAGAGACTCCATAATGAACCCTTGTACATCTCTGAGACTGAGATGTGTTTCTTTCCACATTGGAGTACCCATTGTGGATGTCATGTTGAGAGACTCCATGACGACATCACGTTGAGAGACTCCGTGATGAACACTTGTACATCTCTGAGACTGAGATGTGTTTCTTTCCACACATGGGAGTAGCCATTGTGGACATCATGTTGAGAGACTCCATGACGACATCACGTTGAGAGACTCCATGATGAACCCTTGTACATCTTTGAGACTGAGATGTGCTTTTTTCCACACATGGGAGTAGCCATTGTGGACTGTTGTACCCAAAACCAAAATTTTTGCTTCACTAAGGCATTTTGCTTAATTGAGTCTAAATCTTGTTAAAGTGTCGTCAAATGGTCGTTTTTGGGGTTTTTAAATATGGAGTTGGTGTCAGTACTATGTCAGTCTGTTACCGAAGAGATTTAAGAAAAATGAAAATCTGAACGAAAAACATCAAAATTTTCTATCTCTGGAAGGGAGCACATTCTGAAATAGAGCCTATCTTTTGGGGCTCGGATCCTGTTTTTAGGGGTTTGTCACTCCGGCAGACATTTGTCCGGCATCACGTCAGCTTAGCAGTGAGCTATCAAGCCATCAAACAGACCATTTTGAGCAAGTTACGGAGGATACAGTGCAGATCAAGTAGCAAAAAATTGGCTATTTGGAGAAAAGCATAACACCAGAAAAAGGCCCATCTTTTGAGGTGCCAGATGTAGGTTTTTGACTGAATGCCATCCAAGATGTTTATCTCACATTTGTTCAAGCTTCGCGATGCATCCGTCAGTGGGTGAATCTGAGTTGCTGAAGTGCTTGAACCTGAGGTCAAACGTTGGGTCAAATCTTAGTCAAACTATCAGAAGAAAGAGCAAAAGAGCACATTTTGAGAAAGGCGCCCAAGCTTTTCAGGCCTTAATGCTTTCTTTCTGATGATTTAAGATGCCTAATGTGTCCGTGTGCGTTCACTCCGTTACCTGTCTCCAGAATTATCAGAAGATGTCTCGTCACTTGCAGTGGAAGTTTTAATATTATTTTTGTCGTTTCGAAATGGCTAAGTGGAATCAAAAGGGCAACTTTTGAAAAGGCTCTTGTTTTTCACCCCTCGGATGATGTTTTCGGGAAATGTGTCTTGCAGCCATGATGCGAGAACGAGCTTAGCTTCGCAGTGAACCTGAGTTCCAGTCCTGAAAGTTGATAAGTCAGAAGTTATGAAGGATTTTGTTTTTCCCTTCGTTCGAAATGCAGAAGTCAAAATTTGACTAAGTCAGGGAAAAAGCGCAGCTTTTCAAAAAGGCGCTTGGATTTTTGAGCCTTCAGATGTCAGTTTTATGACGTGCAGTGTCAAGATATCATTTGATCATTTTTACTCAGCTCCGCAATGCACCTGTCAGCCAGCCAATCGGAGAATCCCGACCAACGGTGTCGATGATGACAGAGGTCCCGGCAGAGGTTTTAGCCTAAATTTTCATGAAATTTGGCTAAGTCTGGAATTCGCTCAAGAGTTCAAATTTGAATTTTCGAAAGTGAGTTGAATGGACGCCTTAACTGGAGTTCTGACTGCAGTTAGACTGAACGATTTCTGGGTTGTCATCTTCAGTTCATATGTTTGCATGTGGAGTGATCTTTCAGTTTGCATGTTCAGTTAACTGGTTTGCATGTTCAGTTAACTACCTTGCATGTTGAGTTAACTTGATTGCATGTTAAGTTTAACTGAAGTTTATTACTGAATGTCAACTGAAATTTACATGCATGGCGAATTTGGTCAAGATTGTGAAGATGGCGCTTCATTGCATGTTAACTGAAGTCATGGAAAGGGACGCCATATTTTGATGAAGCATTATTTTGTGAAGCATGAAGCATAAGATTTGTGAAGTATGGCGAATTTGCATGTCAACTTGAGTTTCAAAAGGGTCGCCATATTTAAGGTTGAAAAGTGAAGCATTTTTGTGTGAAGCTATGCACTTTTTAAGGAAGGCAACTTTAGTTCAAAAGGGTTGCTATTTTTAGATTTTAATTGATTAAAGCATGTGAAGTTGGCGCACTTGTTGAAGGCCAAACTGAACTTCCAAAAGGGTCGCTATTTTTAGCTTATTCTTTGCATGAAGATGGCGAACTCTTATCTTATTCTTGTTGTTAACTAAAGCTATCTAAAGGGCACGCCTTAGGTCAAAATTGATGAATCCAAGGCAAATTTGAAGATGGCGAACTTAAGGCAAGTCTTAACTGAAGCTAAAATCGCATGATGAGTTCAACTAAAGTGTTGAAAGGGAAAACCCTAAAGCACGTCCACCTTTTGAGCTTGTTCGAGTTCTAGTTAACTATTATGAGGTCCAATGAGAAGCTTAGCGCCATTTTTAATGCATGCTTGCTTTAGTGCGAATTTCTTATGATGAAATTCTATATATTTCAAGAGTGGCATCCATTATTTCATCATCTTTTGCTCTGAAAGCTTGTATTTTCTTGAGCAACCAGCAAGCTTAAGGTGATTCAGGTGTCCGTTTTCAACGTTCTTCAAAGCTACGAGCTCAGATTCTTCAGAGGAAGTCAATTCTAGACTTCATTTCCACTTTGCATGCAGGTTTTATAAAGATTCGAAGAACAGATTTGCAGATTTTTCAGAAGCAAACAAGCAAAACTTTCTATCTTCTGTCTTATTTCTTCTATTTCTCACCTTAGGTACTTTCTTCGCATGCCAGAGTAATTCAGCACATTTTCAGAATTTGATCATCTGGGTTCTTATATTTCAGCGTTTGCAACAAGACCTACTTCTTAGATTTTTTCGAGAAAATCGCCCCGTAGCCTTCATTCTGAAGCTCTGAGCCTTTTTCCGAGAATTTCTTTGCATGTGGGCTTGAATCACATTTTTTCCAAAATTCAGCTATCTGGGTTTGTTCAGAATTCAGTTGTGCACAAAACCCATGTTCCAGAATTTCTTCGAAAATTTCTCCTGTCAGAAGCTATTTTTAGCCTTGTTCAGTGTTTTTCAGAAAGTTCTTCAAACATATTCGACTTTACAGTCAAAAGTCACCATTTTCAAAATGCAGTTCAATCTCATTGATTACAAGGTGAAATCAGTCCTTACACATAATTTCACCAAGACTTCAGATACGGACCTAAACCATGTTTATCCAGTAGTCAATCTGAGCAGTTTAGAAGGTGTTAGCAGCAATTCGATGAGGAATCTTGAGCGTTCCGGGTTGCTGGCAGCGGCATCCATTCCTGTTTCTATCTTCGATCTTGAGTTCGTACTTGCTTGCATTAAGCATTATGACTCGTCTTCACGACAGATCAGATCGGTTGATGGAAGAGTGGTTTGCAGTCTCAAGCCGAAGGACATAGAAAAATGTTTTGCTATTTCTCCTCGCTCAGATAACTTTACTGTTGATCTTGAAGCTTGCGAGAAGATATGGGATGCTGATCATCAACGTTCACAGAGAAAGGTTGCTCAGAAATGGTTGACAATTCAGAAAACTAACTTGCCTAAGAAGGTTGGTCGTGGTGAATTTAAAGGAGAAGTTGCTGTTTTGATCACCTTACTCAATCGAGTTACCGGCCAGTCAGATGCTAACACTTTCCGTCCATGGATGTTCTACCTGATTACTAGAATCCTTGATGGCACAGAGCGTTTTGACTGGGCTATGTTAATTAGTGATTGCTTACATCAGCAGATTTCTAACTTTCTCAAGCATCACGAGTTTCATATGATATCCTATTTGGTTTACTTGGTGGCATTTCAAGGTAGTTTCAGACTTCTTAAAACCAATGGTACTCTCGGTGTTCAGCATATTCATGAATATTATCCACAGCTAGAGTTTTCTCAGTCTGAGCAGGACTTCCGAGTGGTGAATGATCACTTTGCCATGAGAACCGTGAGGGATCTTGATGATGAGATGCACATTCGCATTTCAGCCGAGGCCAAATCAGCAATGGAGACTTGGGCAGATTGGTTCATACAGTTTCCTACTTTCACATACCTCCGAGTTTATGGGTATGTTGGAGAGCCTCTGATGTTGCCAAGATATACGTCAGACAAGATTGTCTTTATGGAGTTTCTCAGGCAAATGCAGCACGTTCACTTCTTTCTCCGTAGTCGTCATAAGATTGCGGCAAATTTTCCATTCTCATTGGGAATTCTCACATGTGATGCAGCAACAGATGCCAGGCGTATGTCTACTGAGATAGAAAGGTTCAAATTCAAGCCTTATACTGAGAGGTGTTCTTATGATCCTCTCGGTCATTATGCAAATCGGTTAGAGCGAGGGATTGCACATACGCCAGCACTTGAAGACTTCTGGGCAAATTGTGAAGATGAATTCGAAGTTCGTCGTCGTCACTATTGTAGACTTACTGTTGGTCAGCTCTCTGATTACTTGTCAGAAGATGTTGATGGTTTGTCGGATGATGATGGAGAAGTTCTTCTCAATTCTTATGTTAAGGATCAAGTTGCTAGGCAGCCACTTCGCTCACCTGATTGGTATGCTAAGGAGAATACTTCCATTGAAGAGGTTTCCAGATCAGTCATCAAGACTAGTAAGTTGTTCTTGGAGAGCAAGCGAACGCGGAAGTCAGTTCCTATAGCAGAGCCGCCAAAGGATGTTTCTTCGTTGCCTTCTACTTCTAGAGCAAGACCCAGAGTTAAAGCCATTATCATACCTCCGGAAGGAGTTAGACTCAGTGGAAACACAGGGAAGAGAGCTACTGGTAAAAGGAAGCAGAAACAAATTGAGAGTGTTCCTGAGATTCCAGTAGAGACAGTTGTTCAAACTGAGCCTCACGTTTCACTTCCTAGTTCACCTCATGTTCCGCCTATTGACATAGATTCTGAGCCTGAGCCACAAATTCAAGCAGGATCGGAGACAACTGAAACACCACAGGTTGATACATCAGGGACAGTCTCTCCACGAATTGAAAATATTGTTTAGTCTTGTTGGCTTGAAAAGTCTTTGGGAAGACAAAGGCGTGAACCGTCATACAACCTTGATTTGTCAGAGTTTGGTGAGCCCTATCAGAGGAGATCAAACAAGAAGATTAAGAAGCAAGTGCACATCGAAAAGACCCCTGAATCAGAGATTGTGATAGAAGTTGCACTGCCTCCAGAAGGTAAAAGCTTGGACGAGGTCGAAGTGGGTGATTTTACACTCACTAAGGCAAATCTTGGCAGGACCACACGAGAGACAGATGTATCTCTTCTTAAGATTGTTACCGATAATCTTGAAGAGCGTATCACGAAGGATGGAGAAGATAAGGCTTTACTCAAAACTGAAATTAGTCAACTTCGTCAATACATTTCTGATCTTGTTCATGGGAATACAAATAGAGCACCGGTTCTTCCTCAGCACACACCTGCAGAGAAACGAAAATTGGATCAGTTGATCAGTCATGGCAGACTTTTGGATGATTGGATTGACAGTTTAGTTGCTGATGGTAAAACTCTTCTTGCAGATTTATATCAGTTGAGGAGTGAGGCACACAAACTCCGTCAGGGTATTCAGTTGCTGGATATTGCAGTTGCAGAGAGCTTGGCAAAGGATCGCGTTCTTGTATCTCAGTTATCAGTTGCATGCGATGCTTTGGAGGAGATCGAAGATCAAGAGAAAGTCTTCACTTGGAAAGAGCAGCACCTTCTCAGAACAGAAATATGTGAGAAAATCTCTTCCAAGTTATTTTCATTGAAGGACGACGTAGTTGGAGTGCTTGCACTTGTCAGTGGCTTCGTTGTTCAGATCCCGTGTCATTATCTTCTCGAAGATGGCACGTATGTTGAGTTGGAAAAAGTTCAAGCGGAATTCGAGAAGCTGATTTTTTACAGCCTTGAAGGTGAACCTAGGGCGCCAAAATTAGAAAATGTTTCAGTGATTGCAGCCAGTTTGAGAAAGGCGACTGAAGAATGCAAAGATGGTGTGCACACAATTACTGAAAGTGGCAGAGAACTAAAGAAGCAGACTGTTATTTTTAGCAGCATCAAAGTGCCAGATGACAAGGAGATCGATGAGTTCTTGGTCGAAGTGTTAGACCGAGTTGACATGGAGTGATCTGTCAGTTAGAACGTGCAGTTAATTTCTAGGGTTGAGTCCTGAGCAGCAGTTAACTTGACTTCCAGTCTTCAGTTCACTTGCTGACTTAACACATGCTTATTTCATCCACCGAGTTATCAAAGCGAGGTTAGGAGTTAGGGTTTCTAGTTAGCGAAGGTAGTGGCCGGTTGACTTTGCTTTAAATAAGGGCGTGCATGCTTGCACATTGTCAATTAGGTTATTTAGTACCCGGTAGTTAAAGAGGGTAGTTGCCCGGTTAAGCTGTATAGTTTACTTCATTAGGGTTAGAGCATCTTGCATGCATTACCAGAACTGTAGTGAACTCAAGGTGATTTTAGGGTTACCTACACCTTGATGTATATAAATAAGAGCTTTTGCTCATTTGTAAATAACTTTTGCTTGAGAGAGAAATATATGCTGCGCCTACCTTGCCCTCAATATTGCTCTTTATGGTATTTGTTCATGTGTCTTCATTATTGCAATTGATTGTTATGCCACATAGGGTTTCGAAAGATTGTAATGCTGGATTCTTCCATAGTTTAGAGAAATCTGTTTTGTGAATCTTTTATTGTTATGATCGAACGTTATGCCACACAGGGTTTCGTAAGATTGTCATGATAAAACCGTTTTGTGAAGTGTTTACTATGCTGATCGAGTGTTATGCCACACAGGGTTTCATAAAGTTTTCATGGTGAATCTTCTCTTAGATTAGGAAAATCTGTTTTGTGAATCTTTTGTCATTACGATTGAGTGTTATGCCACATAGGGTTTCACAAAGATTTTGATGATAAAAGCTGTTTGTGAGTCTTTACTATGCTGATTGAGTGTTATGCCACATAGGGTTTCATAAGATTATCATAGCAAATTCTCAAATCTGTTTTGTGCTTAATAAACTTGTTCAGATTGAGATGATAGTTGCGCCACCTTGCCTTCAAGTAGAGAATCTGAATGCGTTTATCGTCTGATAGTCATAACCTTGCTCCGTTTCCTCTCGCTCTGTTTTCCTGAGGAGATTGGATAGATGTAAGTTGTAGTTTCGTTGATTTGCGAAACCAGAGAAAACTCAGCTGCAACGTGTAAGTTCTTTAAAGAAAGCCTTGTGCCTCTAGCAGCTGAAACAAAAAGACAGGACATAGTTTTAGCTTATTTTTCCTTTGCAAGTACATTTGTCAAAGCACAACGAGGGAGCTTCCCCTCCATAATTTGAAGAGCACTCATTACGTAGTGTACATAGGCTGTTCATAACAACTTCTACTCTAGAGGTGTTAGTTGTTACGCCAACATGGACGTCATGTTGAGAGACTCCATGACGATGTGTTTCTTTCCACAAATGGGAGTAACCATTGTGGACATCATGTTAAAAGACTCCGTGATGAACTCTTGGACATCTTTGAGACTGAGATGTGGTTTTCAACAAATGGGTAGCCATTGTGGGCGTCATGTTGAGAGACTCCATGACGAGGATATCTAGAAAATACCTCCCTAGCTAAGAGGGAGTGTTAGTGTTGTAGCTGCGGGAGATATTTTCTCCTAAACATAATGATCTTCAAGGCAGGTAGGCCTTGATTTATAAATAATATTTTATATTTTCTAGGGGCCGACCTAGAGAAGAGGTCACCTAACTTTGTATATAAGGAAGGTGAAGACATCTCATTTTATCATTAAATCATTCACTCCAATTCGCATTCCTAGCAGCAGTTCGCTTCTTTTAGTAGCAGATCTGAGTCTTTGAAGAAGTATTTTTCATTTGCTCAAGGAGAAGCAGCATTTATTATTGTATAAGTCTTGGCCAAATTTGAGGGCCTGATTTGTATGCAGATTTCTGCTCTTATTCTTTCAATTTATAAGAAGATATTATTTGCTGGGTTTTTCTCCTTCGTGTAGGAGGGTTTTCGCAGGGTAAATCGCTATGTTCATTGATCTGTGTGTTGTATTTCTATTTATTTACATTTCTGATCCTAAAACTAACACAGATTAGCCATTGCTCAGAGTGATTCTGTAATGTCCCCAATTTTGCAAGCATCAGAGTTCGGTGGATTTAGCCTATTCCCGGCCCTCATAGGCTACTATGTCTAGTTAGAGGGTCTCTTTTGGCGATGATCAGAGGAATCTCTCCTTCAGCATCTTGTGTGGGTTCAAGCTTAGCCATCAGTTGATTCAATTTCATATACTTACTATTTATAGTAAGTCAGCCGGCAAGCAATTCTATTTATAGTAGGGCACCTGAAGTTCACATGTTGGCAGTGTTGATTCCCAAATTCAGTTGAGTTGGTGAAATAAAGAGTTTTGCCTAAGTTATAACATTTAATTATTATTAAAGGTGACTTTAATAATAATTAATATTTTAATATTATATTATAACATCATATTTGCACTTTATGACTTGAGGGTTCATTCATCATTAAAAAGGGGGCCATTTTAATTAATTACTTGGGCGCCAATTTCAAGGATATATTTTAATATTCCAAAGTGCAAACATTTTATTTTTAAAATGTTTTAAAAGGCAAAATGGAGGGAATCAACCTATTATCTTTTATCCCACATTGGTGAGAAAAGTGTATGAGCTCCTCCAGGAAAAGTATAAAAGAATCTTAAGGGGCTCATTTGGAATTATTCAGAATTGGTTATTGGATATTTGTTTATGATTTCTCTTTGGCGTTTGGAGAAGGAAGCCCTAGGGTTTCTGCCAGCGTATCAACTTTGGAGAACGGAAACTCTCTATTGTATCAGCATTCTAAGGTTGTGGAATATCAGCTGAAGGTGCTCACTATTGGCTTCATCCAGAAGTCAAGTCTATGCTTCATCAGATTTACTGCTTCAGTTTTGCAGGAGAGATTTGGAATAAGGGTTTCAGCATCTTTCAAGTTCAAAAGATTGATTCCAGGTATCTTTCTTTGTAAAGCTTTCAGAAATTTATGCAATATCAATAAAGCTTCATTTTTCAGCATTTAACTTTGTTTCCAACTGTATATCATTGCATGTTATGCTTCAGAAGTTAATCTCTTGAATGCATATTTTTGTCAGGTAATCATTGAGAAAATATATAAAAATTACAAACCCTAGTTACTCAGCTTTAGGTTTCAAAGGTTAGGGACAAACAGGTCTCTTACAGATTCTTCTTCTACATCCCCCTATGAGGTGTGCATCCTTAGACCAATTACACGCCTATGAAGAAGAATTCAATCCTTCCATCTATGTTGATTCCTTTTAGAGGTGCACATTTTTGCACATTGGTGTGCTGCTCTCTATTTGCCTTCAACCCTTTCCTTAAAACATATATGTTGAAACGTCTATTAATGAAGGGCTTTGTTGAGAACGTGGCTATTGATTTTATAAAACCACAAACTTCCTTTGATCACATGTGCACTTATCAATGGCTCTTGAATTTAGAGATTGATTGGCTTCTTTTCAATGTGTGCCATGACACATCCCCAAGGAACTCTAGTTAGCCAAAGTTTTGGCCAAACTTGCAAGTTTTGGCATGTTAACTTGCAAATTACTTGCCAAGAACTTGTGTAAAACTTGCAAGAAAATTTACTCATGAGAAATGCATCCAAATATTTATCTCATGAATTGACAAGTTTTGTCATAAGTTTTTAGACTTGGGGACTACCACAAGACTACTTAGGAATTGCCATAAGACTTCTATGCGGCTTTTATAGTCCCATCACTCCCAACTAGGTACAACATGATCCATAGGTCACTCCACCAAGAGGAACCATCACGATGTTATTTGGCATCATTGTTAAGACACCTACCTTTCCATCACCAACAACCAAGAGATCCTCAAGCTCAACTTGCAACATCTATCTAAAACCAACAAGCACAGAAACAACTATCTCATGCCAAGAAACTCCAACTACAAAATCCAAAAACTCTCCATGGAAAAATGATCAATGTCCTCAATGCTAGAAGAACATTCATCTCCAACCAACAAATTCATGAACCACATCATGCCAAGATTGTGTAATGTCCTCTTTTCAGTCTTAGGCTTTCCAATGACCATTAGCCTATTTCCAGAGTCACGTAGGCTATTCGAAGGCATTTCAAGAGATTCCAAGATTCTTGGAGGATTCTTGTTTGCATTTCAGGGGGTTATCGCAGAGGTTTGCCAGAGAGTTTTCTAGGTTTTTCAGGATTTTATGAGATCCTCGGTGGGAAAAATTGCTATTTTTAGCACTTAATATTTTTAGTAAGTTACAACTGCATCCAAATTGGGCTTATTTTGAGTTTGGACACACTATTTTTAGTAGTATGCTATTTTTAATAATTGTTATTTCAGGTAGTAGTGGCAATTTCAGTGGTTGGGTTCTATCATTTTTGGCAGTTCAATGCTTGCAACAATCTTGGAGTTCAAAAAAGGAAATATTGCAACTTAAGTTATAAATTATAAAGTCAAAAATATAACTTATAAAGTCAAAAAGGTCCCTTGACCACCGCCCCCCCACAACTAGTATTTGATAGCTTAAGTTGTTTTTAAAAGGTGATTTTGGAGCATGCTAAAGTGGACACCTAAGTTGGTGTTTTAAATGGAATTTTATAAAGTATCTTATTTTTCCCCAAGGGCGGTGTCCCTTTTGGAGGGAAAGCTATTTGAATTTGGAGCCCTTGTAGTCCGTCGAAAGTGTCCATGTTATTAGTCGACCAAATAATGTAATTAAACAAAACTATACTATAGGAAGCAAAATATTTTATATACTTTATATTACATGTTTTGGGAATTAAGTCCCTAACTAATTGGATTAGCTGGAACAGTAGTCATGACGGTTGGTGTTCTCAACCACCATCAACAACTACATATACTTTGGTTCATTGTAGTCGGGACACATTAGGATGCATTACGTTACATTCTAATGTTATGTTATGACACGACATGTGTTGACGTAGTACGGATGATTGTACTCTGATTCTATTGCATTAATAAATGAAGTATTGTTACTCTATCCACATGATGTGTTCAAGAATGTTTCCTATATATTTTTTGTATGTGATATTTTTGTTTACTTTAGTACATTGTCAATTCATCCCTATGAGTAAACATTTGGCGTCGTTGCCAAAGTGGACCCTTGTGCACATCACATAGACAAGAGAATGGCGCTGTAATGGGTTAGCCAGCCAAAGCGCTGATACAAGCCAACGAAGATAGAGAGAATGCGCTGATAAAGGATCCCATAAAACTGTGGGACATCCCATTGAGGGATCACGTACGGAGGGAGGCTCTCAGGCGAAAGATCCCTCAGTCGATCATCTGGGACAAATTGCACGTCAACCCAGAGGTCGAGCACCTCCTCAATAGATTGCCAAGATCGATCGTTCCTCACTACATTATATTGCAAGACCTTTGGGCTAAGAGTGACCAAGAACGGCGAAGGAAACAAATACTACAATGGTACAAGGAGAGAAGTAAACGAGAGAAGGAAGAATGTGACACCAATCATAGGCGTACTCCCAGAAATTAATGATTGTACGACCTAACAAGGATAAAAATTGAATACCAAGCGGGCAAGAAACACTTGAAGAATGACTACGAAGATCACTCAGATAAAAAGAACAAGAAGACCGACGAAGAATATTGAAACGAATTGTTGAAGAAGCAAACCAAGACCTTACTGAAATAAACCAAGATATTGGCGAACTAAACAAAAACCTTGTCAAAGAAACAAACCAAGACACTTTCAAGACACCGTCTATGACAGACAAAGAAAAATATAAAGATGCTGAAAATGAATTAACAAAAGAACTTGAAAATAGCATTCATCGTATTCAAGAGTTGTCCATATTAGACGATGAAGAATCGAGAATTGGAGGATCCAAGCCAAAGACCCCCAGATGAAGGGAGTACAAGGATGAACCCCAAGAGACTCGAAGTGTAGAGGACATTGAGAGGGGTCGTGTGGAAGACTCGTACATGGTCGAGAGTGGAAGAGAGGCACCAAAACATTTTAGGAGAAACAGTCCAATCAAGTCCAAAGCACAAGGACAATGAGGAAGAAAGATGGTAACTCTGCCAACCAGTCCAAGCGTGGAAAGGCAAAAGCTATTGAAGTTCACAGGGAACAAGTCAGAGGATCCAGTACGGCATTGCAAGACGTGTGAAACTATATGGATAGCAAATGGGCAAGATGTAGATTACTGGCTAGGAGTGTTTCCAGCGACTCTCAGAGGCATAGCCATAGACCAGTACATTAAATTGGAAGCAGCAAAGAAAGCCACATGGAGAACACTAAAGAGAGCATTCGAGGAAGAATTTAAGCTGCTAAGAGACGACAATGAAATCATAGTAGGAATAAGCAAGGAAAGCATGAGAATGTACGAGCTTACAATTGTAGGCTCGAGGAGTTGCTAGTGAAATTGGAAACACAATAGGCAGACATCTTGAAGAAGCGTTGGTTTATTGAAGGGTCACTTCCCTCGCTACGAAAGAAAATGAAGGCGGTACCTCCATCCTCCTATGCTGAAGCCTACAATCGGACAATGGACATTGAGAGTGAAAATAAGACATCCTCTCGGGGGAAGAAAAGAACAGGATACGATGAAAGTACAGAGGAGAGTACTGAAGAATCAAAAACCATGCAAGCCCTCTGATGAGACATGATGAGAATGATGAAGGAACTAAAGGAAAAAAAGGAGAATTCCAAGGAATCCAAAGAATTATGGAGTACCAAATGCAAAACAGGTCATACCAAGGCGAACTGCCCAAAGAAACTCTTTTGTGACATCTACCAAGTTATGGGACACTCCATCAAGGAATGCCCATACAATCTAAAGACAAGAAGTACGCAAATCTTCTTTGCACAAGGGGAACAGTCAACCCCTCCAACCACACCACTAAAGCCCTAGAATAATAGCAATGCATCCCTTGGAGGTTACCAAAATAACAAAAGAGGCAATAAAAATGGTCTAAGAAGCAAAATATAGTACGACAACAAAGAAAGAACTATGATACAATGTCGGAAATGCAACGAATGGGGTCACTTCACTAGGGAATGCCAAAACAATCAAGGTACAAGAGGAAGATTTTGGAAGTCGTGTGGACTAGGCGATCACGAAGATATCGACTGCCTGAAGCAGAAAGGCACAAATATGTTGGAGGTGGATGACCAGGAGGTTTTGGCGATCACCAAAGCACAAACAAAGAAAGCTGCCTATCTAGACCCTCATACGGAGAAAGAAAGACTCTGAGCTTAACATGCCCATTGTTCTACCCAGTAAGTTTTACTATGTTTTACCCACAAGTGAACAATTTATGCTACTAACATTAAGAGCAACAAAAAAATTCTTCTCTTGAATAACAAGTGCACATTTGAAATGTATTTCAAAATTTCCCATTGCATAACAAAGAACCATTTCATTAATACAAGTAATGATTTCACATTGCATAATTTCAAGATGATATTACACATATACAACTTCCATAGAGATGGATACAAGATTACATACATAGCTTCAACAAGCTTACTGAAATAGAGATACAAATGGTCCAGATGTCCTTCCTCAAATCTTGCCCACCATTTGCATGAGGAGAAGCATCACTCAAGCGCTTTTCCGCCAACCACAAACTTACTACAATCCCCCGCACATCCACCAAACTGGTAAGATGGCCCTACCCTTCGACGAAGAGATTGGTTTGGTAACCTCCTAATCCTAGCCTTCTCAGAGCATGGTGTTGTGTCCTACATATCTAGAGCTACCATACAATGGCTACAACCTACATGCATGAAATCCCTGCCTAGTATGTAAACTCGGATCATAATGAATTGACAGTGTAAATAGTGGCTATTAACACTATTTTGGCCAAAGTATTCATCACCCAGAATTTAGAGTGGAGGTCACACGCTCACCCACCTTTCTAGCTCGATTTGGTTTTGACCATCCATACTCTAAACATACAACCAAAAAGAAGAAAGTGATGACATAGCAACTTGCCTAACTAGGTTACACCCTTTCCCATGGATTATTCTAACCCCAGGAATAACCAAGCTATTCACTTATTCCAACTAACATTTCCATCTAAAGTACATCAAGACATCAATACATACTACCTTTCACATTTTATGCTACATATGTATAGTAATGAAAAACTATGTATAGTATTTACAAACTACGTAAAGTATAAATAGAAACACAATCGTATAAATTCCAATATAGGATATACATAAGTATTAACCAAATAGCAAGGTTCCACCAAAACATGAATCAACCAAGAATATGCAAGCTTATCCAAAACATCATGACATATTTAAATCAATCCTTTCCAAACAAGACAACTGTTGATGTTGTAGCCACGGGATCCATACTTCCAGCGGCAGATTTCCTTAAAGCAATAAATTGAATATAACCTAATGGCTATTTAATTTATTGGATGCAATTTGTGAAGAGGCGCTTCACTTGAAGATTAAATAATATTCATTTGATGGCCGACTTCATGATTGGGATTCGCCTCCCTTTGTATAAGACATAACCTTTCATATGTGGCCGAATCTTTATCTTGAAGGGATGCGTTTTATGGAGAACTTCTCTTCATTGTATATATATTAGAGTTGTTGTTCACCATTTGATATCCATTCATTCATATCTGATTCCAAAGAAAGTGTGATCACCTTCAGCAGAGTTCGATATAGCAGATTTAGTCTTACTTCAAGAAGGACGATATCACTATTCAAGGAGATCGATATTATTTTAAGATTGTGAAGTGAAGTTCGCATATAATCTGAAGATTGATACTCACAGCAGATTGATGTTATTTGTGTTCTCATTATTTCTGGCTATGTACTTGCATCAAGTGTGGTGCTAACATTATTATATCTGATCAGCCTAATGTGTGGCCAGTTGTAAAGCAGATTTTCTGCTTTATTCATTATAATATATGTGATATATTATTGGCTGGATTTTTCTCCCTTGAGAAGGAGGGTTTTCCTAGGGTATTTGTTGTGTCTTATTGTTCACTGTGTTGCATTGTTTGATTGTTTACATTTCTGATTAAAACAACAACATGGTATCAAAGCAGGTCTAAAGAAAAGATCTGATCAGATTTAAGCAGTCTAATTTTTATCTAGGAGAGATCTTGAAGATCGAAGGTTGCAAATCATTTCAGACCTAAGGGCAGATCTTTGAAAGCGTATTTTGTGCTGAAAAAGAAGATAGTGACTGGTGTCAAGGTAGAAGATTGACTTGATGGAGCCATGAACTTCAACTCTTGGAAACCTAGGGTACTTATTGCATTAGAGGAGAATGATCTTCTTGATTTTGTGGAAAGTGATATACCCAAGCCTTCCGATGATACTGAGAAAATCCAGTGGAAGAAAAATGGCACGAAGGCTAGAAAGATCATTATAGACTCTGTGATGGATCACCTAGTACCTGTCATCTCCAAGTTGAAGACAGCGAAAGAAATGTTTGATACTCTAAAAGAATTGTATGAGATCAACAACATCAGCAGAGCCCTTGCTTTGAGACAATAACTTCACCCTGTAAAAATGGATAAAGATGATTCAATCATCCAATTCTTTATGAAGATTGTTGATTTGAGAAATCAGTTGAGCACTATTGGGGATATAATTGCAGACAGAGATCTTGTTTTGATGGCACTTAATGGTCTTCCTCAAACTTGGGAACCCTTTATTCAAAGCATCAATGGGAGATCTAAGTTACCCAAGTTTGATCGTCTTCGAGCTGATTGTATTCAAGAAGAGTCTAGGCTGGCAGCAAGAGGATGTGGGAGGAACCATTTTGATGTAGAAAATCAAGTTCTTGCTACACATACTTCTAGAGGAAGAGGCAAAGGAAGAAAGAGGAATAAAGACAGTGAACCAGACTCTGCCCCAGAACCGAAGAAGAAGAAGGATTTCTCTCACATTCAATGTTTTAAGTGTGACAAGTATGGTCACTTTGCTCAAGATTGCAAATCAAGGCCTACTCAATTTGTTTCTTCTGCAGAAATTGACATAGGAACATCTCAAAAGGAGCCAAGTTCTAAAGTCAATTCAAAAGGTTTCCTTTTCTAAAGAACATTGGTGGATTGTGAGGAAGTTTAAACAATTAAGAGATAAGTATTTTTATGTTTGAATAATGTTCATGAATCTTTTATGTGGTTATTAATTCATGCTATAACATTGAGATAGTGAATCTTGTATGCTTCTAGCATTGATATTTCTTTGGGGTAGTTTAAACTATTAGTAATCTCTCTCTAAAATGCGGATCGAGGAGCAAGACGATGATGAGAGATTGCACAGAGAGGAAGAGCTTGAGTCATCCTGTGAGGAAGTCATGTCGACTGAAGAAATGATCAAGCATGGAGTTTTAGCTTGCAGCCATGGGACTGAGTTAGTGGCTGAAGACATCTCTCGAAGAGGAAGAACCTACTCAGGTTGTCATTGTAATCAATTTCCTCAAAGAGGAGGAATTAACATTCAGAGGGAGTATGACAATCCATCAGAGGCAACCTTGGACGAGGAGGTCAAAAGGTTGATGCAAGTATTTGGAGCTTCAGAGGGAGTTTCATCATCATGAAGATCTGTTGTTAATGCATTTTCCTTTGAGATAGAGGAATTTGAGGTGTAAGCCCTTGTTAATGCATTTTCCTCTGAGACGGAGGAATGTGAGGTGTAAGCCCTTGTTAATGCATCTCTCTTTGTGATGGAGAAATTTGAGGTGAAAGCCCTTGTTCCACCCTCTGGGAGTAGCCATGGTGGACGTCGTGATGAGATGACGAAATCACGTTGAGTGACTCTGTGATGGGCACTTGTGCACATGTTCCTTTCCATACATGGGAGTAGCCATGATGGATGACATCACGTTGAGTGACTCTATGATGAGCTCTTTTCACAAATGGGTGTAGCCATTGTGGATGTCATGTTGAGAGACTCCGTGACTTGGATATCTAGAAGTATTCCTCCCTAGCTAAGAGGGAGTGTTGATGTTGTAGCCACGGGATCCATACTTCAAGCGGCAGATTTCCTTAAAGCAATAAATTGAATATAGCCTAATGGCTATTTAATTTATTGGATGCAATTTGTGAAGAGGCGCTTCACTTGAAGATTAAATAATATTCATTTGATGGCCGACTTCATGATTGGGATTCGCCTCCCTTTGTATAAGACATAACCTTTCATATGTGGCCGAATCTTTATCTTGAAGGGATGCGTTTTATGGAGACCTTCTCTCCATTGTATATATATTAGAGTTGTTGTTCACCATTTGATATCCATTCATTCATATCTGATTCCAAAGAAAGTGTGAATCACCTTCAGCAGAGTTTGATATAGCAGATTTAGTCTTACTTCAAGAAGGATGATATCTCTATGCAAGGAGATCGATATCATTTTGAGATTGTGAAGTGAAGTTCGCATATAATCTGAAGATCGATACTCACAGCAGATTGATGTTATTTGTGTTCTCATTATTTTTGGCTGTGTACTTGCATCAAGTGTGGTGCTAACATTATTATATCTGATCAGCCTAATGTGTGGCCAGTTGTAAAGCAGATTTTCTGCTTTATTCATTATAATATATGTGATATATTATTGGCTGGATTTTTCTCCCTTGAGAAGGAGGGTTTTCCCAGGGTATTTGTTGTATCTTATTGTTCACTGTGTTGCATTGTTTGATTGTTTACATTTCTGATTAAAACAACAACAACAACCATAAATAAATAACCTTTCAAACATAAATAACAAAGGAATAGAAATCAGCATGCCTATATAAAAGCTCCAACTGATAATTCTTCCTTCCTAGCTCAATTCCACAAGCCTGCTTGATCTTCTTCTAAGTTCAACCTAACTTCCACTTCTAGCCTCTTTCTAATTCTCTCAACAATACAATTGCAAAATAACAAAGAAACTCTCTAACTCTCAAGTTCTCTAATTCACTTGCACAGAAAATACAGCAAAATAACAACGGAGTAATTAGAATGAAAAGTGTAACAAATGGTAAGGAGAACACATCTATATATACTAAAATTTGAGCATCCAAATGCTACAAACAAGCTAACAATTCTACCACCTTCCTACTCTCATGCAATGACTTTGTTGAATTAAATTCTCAGGTTGCAACACATATTAGTCCTCATATTTCAAATTTCATAGAATGGCTGAATCGATCTTATGCTCGTGACAACATGACTCTCCTACTGAGTCAAGGGACAGTGACGCCTTTATACAGGTCTCCTATTTGATTTGCAAGTTGACTAACCTCTCAAATCTCTGCCATCTTTGGATTGACCGAGTTTTATGCTTATCTAATGGTTTTTCTGGTTATGGTGCAGGTTTAGACTTCTTATTGTTTCCCACGTTCTACAATTTTTAGTGCCAAATATTCATACTTTAGCACCCTTTGTTTATGCGCAGCAAAGACTTAGTCAACAATGTTAAATCTACTTTCATTTCCTCTTGCAATGATTTAATTGTATTTCCTTTACTTATGCGCTTAAGTCTTTGACCTATTCTCACATGATTCATGCGCAGCACACTAAGCTTTAGCCTTAGTCGCTTGCAAGGCAGCGCTTTACTTATGTCATAGCACTTTTAATATATCAACAACTGCACTATGCTATTGTGCCATGCTTTATTCAAAGCATTTTAATATATATCAAACAATAATATATATATATATCCATATGATTACCAATTACATTACTTACCTATCAAAATATATACATAAACATATATTAAATAATTATATATATATATTCATTTATACGCATATTAATACATATGTATATATGTTTCCATTAATGTAGCTATATATGTGATGTCCCCATCCTAGTCAGCACAGCTGGATACGTGGTTAGCCTATTATTTCGATCCTCGTAGGCTGATAGATGTGTGCAGAGGATCAATTGAGGCAGTTACCCAGTGTTTTGGAGCTTCATTGTTGCAGTTGTTTCAGGTTGGGCCTTCGCAGAATCCTTCAGAGTGGTTTTTCAGAGACTTTCTATTTTTAGAAAGTCGGACAGGCGGAAGCTACTATTTTGGGCAGGGCACCTGGTTCAGCTGTTTAGCTCAGAGTCGACCCAGTTCATCAGTTTGACAGTCAGATGGAGAAATAATGGAGTATTTAATGATTTATTGAATAATTAATATTTTTGACTTTATATTAAAGTCACTTTATTAATTATTTAAATATTTAATAAAAAGGCGTATTATAAAGTATTTATTATACTTTATAATAAAGTGAAAATTTTATATAATGAATAAGTAATTATTCATTAATGATGGGCGCCAATTATTTAATATATTTCTCCTAAGTCAAAAGGGCGTATTTAATCATTTAATTAAATGATTATTAAAAAAGAGGTTTTGGGTCGAATTTTTCCAAGAAGCTATATATTCACAGCTAAAGACAAATCGAACTCTTATGTCTTGATTATTCAATTTGTCTTCTTTTTGCTCTGAGCATTGAAGTTTGCAAAACCTAGGGTTTCAGTAGACGATCGATTTTGGAGAACGATACCTCTTTAGAATCTGGCATACTGAGACTGTGCAATACCAGTTGAAGATTGTCTACTTAGTGACTTCACACAGAAGTTGCAGTTGAGTCTATTGATCGATTTAGGCAGGGTTTGCAGAGAATATTCATCAATCATTTAGGGCGAATGTAGAAACCCCTGTTTCCCCTAATTTCTGAAACTGTGTTTTTTGACTGTTTTTGTGTATTTTGATTTTTTTGGTGTTTTTGCATGAAATAATGGAAATTGCGATTTTTGAAAGAAATGATATAAAATCTTTAAACAATGCAATAAACTCAGATCTATCATAAATAGGCTCAGAAATTGATATCTAATGATTGTATTATTTTTCCACAGCCATTACAGTAATGAATCTCTGACATGCAGTTAAGATTAAACAAAAATATCAGATTAAAAACCTGATTTGCAGCAAGTTGAAATGACATACAAATGGTACGACCTCCAAGATTTTTACTTCTCCCTCAGCCAGATGCCAGAAGAATGGTCCAGAGGTGTAGGCGCCAACTGGGTTGAAACCAGAAGATCACAAAAGATGGCGATTTAGCTTAGTCTGAAAAGTACGGCCTTCTATGAGATGGTACGGCCTGTAACAGCAGATGTACGGCTTAAAGCAGCAGCAATAAAAGTACGGCCTTTATTGTAGTCTCCAGATCTGACAAAAATGGGCGCCTTAACTGAAGAACCTCTATCTGATGAATCCCACACTGAAAACCCTGAATATATTTTGCCTGTGATGCTCTGTGATAACTTCTGAATAAAGCTATCTCTCTGACTGGCAATAGATCAGCTGGTATTTCACAGCCTCTGAATCGCACACTGAAGATTGCACGTTCTCCAATGCAAGTTGAAAACTGGAACCCTTGGCTCTGTTCTCAGAAGAATAACTTGGCAAAAATTCGACTTCAATCATAATGGCTCGAATCCCAAGGCAAAACCCTTATATTCTTGAAAAGTGCGACTTTTCTCAATTGAGCATCATTTAAATAAATTCGAACTTTTCTTTTAATTATTTCAATAGTTTCAAACTTCATTTTTAATTATAAATTATAATTAAAAATGGCCCCTTCCATGATGGTCGACCCCTTCAGCAAAATCACTTAAGTTATAATATTTAAAATATTATAACTTTATATTATAAGCTCCGAATAATTAATATTTAATTAAATCAATTAAATATTAATATCTCCCTCGAAATATATCCGATTCACGAACCGTTTGAAGCTGGTGAATAAGGGAGTGATTCCTCACATGACCAGACCATACTGCTAAAAATAGCAGGGGTGCCTCGCTGAGTGCCAAATACTGCTAAAAATAGCAACTCAAGCAAATGGTGTCCGAATGAGCCCGAACGAAAGCCAACTGGTAAAATTCTGACAACCGAAGCCAAGCCAAGCTCCATCAAGACCCTCTATCCATCCTATGAGCCTACGAGGGTTGCATAATAGGCTAATCATCAGCTCTGAGAGATGTCAACTGGAAGGGGACATGACAGTCCGCCCCTCCTGAAATTGCTTGTCCTCGAGCAATCTCAACTCCGGATGCTGCAGAATATCCTCGCTCTCCCATGTAGCATCCTCCACTGGCAAATCTCTCCATTTCACCAAATATTCCCTGATAGTCCTCCTATGCAACTGTCTCTCTCTGTACTCCAGGATAGACTCAGGTACTAGAATCAACTTTCCCTCATCATCTAAGGGAGCTAAAACTGCAGAAGGTACCACACGGTGTCCCAACGCCTTTTTGAGACGTGACACGTGAAAAACATTGTGGACCTTGCTCTCTGCCAGAAGCTCTAGCTCGTAAGCCATCTCTCCAACACGCCTCAGAATCCTGAAAGGACCATAATATCATGGCTTAAGCTTCTCTGAACCACTCTTCCTAAGAGTAGACTGTCGTAGGGCTGCAGCATAAGATAAACCATGTCACCCACCTCAAAAGACCTCTCTGTCCTCTTCGATGATAACGCTTTTGTTGATTCTGCGTCTTAGCAATATTCTCCTGAGAGCCCTCATAGTGTCCGACTCTCCTGCAACAAATCTCCAAAGATAAGCACTCTGTCACTGCAGCAACCAGAAAACTCGCCCATAACCGTACAACGCCATGAAAGGGGACATCTGAATGGTCATATGGAATGTAGTGTTGTAGCAATACTCGCACAAATGAATCCACTTGACCCATGCCTTTTGCTGCCTTGCAATGTAGTTCCGAGGTAACCCTCCACCCATTTATTCACTATCTCCGTCGCCCATCTACTGCGGGTGGTAACTGGTGCTCGGTGTAAGCCGGTCCACAAAGTTTGAACACCTCCGCCAGAAGTGACTCAAGAACCGACTATCCCATGCTCACTATGCTCCGAGGTAACTGTAATGTCCCCTTCTCGAGCATAATCTTTCCAGTGACCATTGGCCTATTCCGGAGACCCGTAGGCTACCGGAAGGTAAAATTAGGGTTTCCTATTTTTAAGGATGTCTTTGCTCGGAGTTGGTGGATTCAATGGCGGATTCTTTCGAGTTTTCAGAGAGCTTCGTAGTGGTATGTTCATTTCGGCATTCGAGCATTTTCTGGAATTTACTATTTTTAGTAAATTCTATTTTTGGTAGTTTTACGTTGGGTTCAGATGGTTGACTTCCTACTTCCCAGCTTGATCGCTTTGGTTTGCTCATTTATGGCGGCACAATTGGAGAGATAAGTTGAGCTATTTAATTAAAAGTCACGCTTTTAATGTTATATTTTAACGTTGACCCCTTGGCCTAGTCTATTGACTTTATGTTGTTTTGAAAAGTGGTCTTTTTGAGGGTGGCGCCTTCATTAAAGATTATTTTATATTTTATATTTTACCCAAAGTCAAATCAAGCTATAAAGTGGACGCATTTATTAAAGTATTGATTTTATTTAAAAAGTCAATATTGAGCTTGAAGGAAATGGACGCCATCTTTGCAAGAGATTAGGGTTTTTGACTTGAAGAGGAGTTTAGGGTTTCGAGAAGTCAACGAGAAATTATAAAAAGAAGACTTTGATCATCATTTGGGCATCTTTTATCTACAGGAATGTTATGCTGCCGGATTGGCTTTGGGATTGCTTCGAGGAATGAAGGCCTCCTAGCTTGGGCATTGCTTCTCGCTTGAAAGATAGCGACTAGTGGTGAGATAGTGTAGTTTGAATGTTTTATTGTGAGATTTCTGCATTTTTAGTCTTTGTGAGGATATGTAAATCAGTTTTATGCATATTAGTGGTTTTCTGGAGTTGCACATTCATTGTAGCAGATTGATGTTTTTAATCATAAGTCATAAAATACACAAAGAGTCGTTCTGGGTATTGTCTCATTGGTTTTCTCTGTTGGAAGCGACCCTTCATGAATATTTGCAGATTTTAATATGAAGCGTATGATTTTATAAAGCAAATCCGTCATTCCTTGTAGGGCGCACTTTCTGGAGTGCCTCGGGATCCGTGTCATTAATTAATAACCATTTTTAGATGCCATTTCTTATTACTAAGTTAGGCGCCATCATTTTGAGGGTCTATTGCATTAGATTTGAGATCATTTGGGTGAGAAATGAGAGAGATATGAGCATATGAGTGAATTCCTAGGTTGCTGGTTTTTAATTTAAAAGTGCAGATTTGTGGAAAAACAGAATTATTATTTGATCATTGAGAGATTTATTGAACTGGCATCTCTAATCAAGCCACGGAGAGTTCTTATATGATGTAATGCTAATCTTTCAAATTCCTATGCTCTTGGCAAGCGAATTCTCTATCATTTTGTAAGCTGACAGTAGTACTGACAGCAGTTCTTTCATCTTGCTTAATCATGTTTTGTAATGCTCATATTTACATTTTGTAATTGCAATTGTATTTCTTTATCTCCGCCCTATGGTAGCTCCTTACCCACTCTGGGTTAGAAAGCACATTCTGGGTGTCGAGTACTTTCAGCATTATAGTTATTTCTTTCAAGCATTGTAATTTCTGTTATCTCCGCCATATGGTCGCCTCATTTCCGTATTGGAGTGAGTAGCACATACTTGGTGTCGAGTGTGCTTTCAGTACATTAGATTCAGGGATCCTCTGACCATATGCTTGCCATCATCGGCGCCATTCTTGGTTAGAGTTTCTTGCATAAGCATTTTGATTTAGATCCTCTGACCAATGCTCACACCTTGCCCACATCGGGATCCTGGTGTACATTCTGGTTAGAGTTGCTTCAGCACGTTTTGGTTTAGCTACTAATCTTAACGGGTGCATTGGTTTGTAATCTGCAATTTGAAAAAGAAAAAAATTTGGCTCAGAATATTTTAGTGGTATCAGAGCCAAGATCCTGCCATCCTGTGCCCAACAAAGTTCATTTAACAGATGAGTGACAGAGATACCAGATACTACGTACAGAAAAAGATGACTATAGAGAAGTCACTACTTGAGTTAATGCATGAACTATGTACGCTAATGAAGGATCCTGACATAAAATGGGGAGTCAGAAAGATTTATGCTAAGTCTAAAAGTCGGGATAGAAAGGTGCATATGCCACATCAGAATGATCGTGAGCTTGATGAAGATACCGTAGCAAGTGAAGAGTTAAGAGTAGAACCCCATAATACTTCCCTTGACTTGCATGTAATAGGAAGTAATGAAGATCAGCTTGGTGAAAAGAACATAACAACAGTCTTGAGTCCCAATGAGGATTCATCCAATGAAGGTCTTGAGAGAAATGACTTCACAAAAGATTTTAGTAGTACTGTTGTATGGGATGAGTTTGATAAAGAAGAGAAAGTAAAGGGGAATACTGATGGTGCCCTTGAATCAGCCTATGACCATTTCCAAAGTGATAATGTTGGTAATGATTCCAACATGTTTGTACCACCTCTTGTTGAAGGTATGGTGATGGATAGTTTCCCTCTTGTTGTTGTTCAAACTCATCAAGAGTTTTCACAAGATGAAGATATGACAAGTGATCAAGGAGACCTTTTTGGTATGCATATGATTACTAAAGATGAGATCAGAAATATACCTATAGATGGTGGTCACATTGAAGGCAAAAGGGATGAAGTTTTCAAAACAAATAACATTGAAGATTCTCAACTTCACTATGACGTTTTTGACATGGGTCAACTTGGGTTTGGTCATCAAACTAAGCCCTTGGAGAGAGGGACTTATGAAGAAAACAGTTCAAGTGAGTTACAGGGTGACCTATTCAAAGACTCAACACTCCAAGAGAAGCATGAAGGGTACTTTTCTCTTGATCAAAACAATCAGCCTTTTTCCATTTGGGATCCCGGTTGGTTGACACCAAGGTATGATAAAGAACCTTTGTGGGATGAATTTCCCTTTGATCCAGATGAAAATCAAAAATCATATTTGTCAGAACCCTGGTGGTTCTCGATTTCAAACCCTAACTGAAGTTTTGAGATCTTTTGCAAGTTTTTGTGATTTTTGTGATTTTTGAGGTTTTTGCAGGCAAAATGATATATTGCGATTTTTCTATAAATATTAAATAAATTCATAAAAATTCAAATATGCATAGAAATCGATAGAAAGTGTTCAGAATGCAAGGCGTTTCATTAATTTCATTTCTCCTGAACTTTGCAATACACAAAAGCTGAACAATAATTAAATACAATGATTTTTATTGGAACCTGGATGGCGGCTGCTGTAGCTGGTGATGGTACGGCCAGAAAATAATATAAATCTCCTCCAGCTCGGATCTCAATGCAAATAACACAGAGTACCAAGCGCCCCAATGTGCAATCACCAAATAACAGATGATGAAGGCATTTCCTCAGAAGATTGATAAGTACGGCCTGAAAGTACAGTTGTACGGCCTGCTGCAGCAATAGGGAAAAGTACGGCCTCCTTGGGATTTGTGCCAGATCACTGAAAACTCAACTCTACTCAAGTCGCCTCTGCCTGCTGATGATATCCTCTGAAAACCTCTG
This sequence comes from Sequoia sempervirens, assembly GCA_007258455.2. Classification (NCBI taxonomy): domain Eukaryota; kingdom Viridiplantae; phylum Streptophyta; class Pinopsida; order Cupressales; family Cupressaceae; genus Sequoia; species Sequoia sempervirens. Next base: position 82,391 of record VDFB02103154.1, read on the forward strand.
CCAAAATGGATGTGTAAGCTCAATCTGTGACTTCTGGATGAAATCACCAAGTGCAATCTTCAGCTGGTATTTCACAGCCTCAGTATGCCTGATCTCTGAAGAGGTTACGTTCTCCAGAAACGATGTTCGCCAGAAACCCTAGGGTTTGCAAACTCCAAAGCTCAGATGCTCAGTAGACAAAATTGAATAATAATCAAGATAGTTCGATTTTGCCTGTGAAGAGTAATATATTCTCTCTTGAAAAGTTCGACCTAATCCTTCATTAAAATAATCATTTAAATAAATGATTTAATTTTCACTTTTGAACTTAGGAAAAATGATTAAATAATTGGCGTCCACTTTTAATGAGCATTAAATACTCATTAAGTCACATTATAATAATATATTATAAAGTATAATTAAATACTTTATAATTGAGCCAATTAATTAAATACTTTAATATTTCAATAAAGTGACTTTATTATAAAGTCAAATTATTAAATATTTAATAACTCATTAAATACTCCTTATTTCTCCGTCAAATCAATCAACTGCTGAACTGGGTCGAATCTGAGCTGAATAATTGCACCAGGTGCCCTGCCCGAAATAGCAGCTTCCGCCTGACCTAACTTTCTAAAAATAGAAAGTTCTCTGAAAAAGCTCTCTGGAAGATTCTGCGAAGGCCCAACCTGACACCCTGCAAACTGGAGCTATCAAACACTGGATAACTGCCTCCGATGATCCTCTGCACACCCTGTCAGCCTACGAGGATCGAAATTATAGGCTAACTCCTCGACAAGCAGTGTCAGCTAAAACGGGGACATGACAATATTGCATGGCAAACTATGAGGTGGCCATTGAAGAGGAAGTTGTCTTCGAAGAAGAAGAGGGTTCAAAGAAGCTCCATGATGATGTCTTTGAAGGGGTTGCAGCCGCTAAAGAAGAAAATGTTTCTACGGAAACTTTCCGAACAGTGGATGACTATGATCCATTGAGCAAGTTGGGTGCTGCTCTAATGTTTGATCAAGAAGACAGTGATGAAGAAGAAGAGCTTGAAGACCATATGGCTCTTGAAGATGGAGAGTTTGAGGGTGTTACTAAACACAAAGCTGATTTATCAATGCACGAAGCTGATTGCAAGCAATGGGTTAAAGATTTTGTGGAGTATGATGCCTTTCATGACTATGAGCATTCTCCTCTAGTTGAAGGTGAAAGACACGGAAGCTGGAGCAGCTATGATGGCCGCAAAGACACAAAACAAAGTTCTGATTTTGACAATCAGCCAACCAGCAATCCGCCATCTTTGCATATTCTTGAGTGGGAAGATCAAGACAAAGAGTCCTTTAAGAGGGAAGTGCGAATTCTATCCCAATTTGATTGCACTCACAGTTTGATTGAAGATCTCCACTGGAAGGCTCAGCTTGAAGAGAGAAAAAGAGGAGTTAAGGATGAAGTTGCTCTTTTCAATTTGCAACTCATCAGAGACTCTTTGGAGGCGTTGAAATCAGATTGCATACACTTGATGGAGGATCGGGATCATGCTATTGAACTTGCAAAGAAGTCCTTCAGTGTTGTCCAAGAAAATGAGAGTTTGGTTGATGAGCTCACTCTGGAGCTTAAATCAACAAAGGACAAGTTAAAAGAAACTCATTTCTCTCTAACAGAGGTTGAAGACCAGTTTGCTGATTTCAAACATTTTAGCAGGCAAGAGAATGAGCAAAGAGTTGAAGAAATCAAGCAAGTAATTGACGAGCTTGATAGTCTTTCGAGAGGAGTTTGATGTTGAAGGTTTCACAAGGAAATCAGAAGTTGCGTATGCAGATTTGGATCAGCAAGATGGAAAAGGGGACTTCCAAGTCTTTGACAACCCTTTCTTTGAAGTGGGTGCTGAAGCAACTTATGACAATCCTCTTTTTGAACCAAGTGATGAGGAAGCTTATGAGAAACATTCCTTTGAGGTAGATGATGGGATTTCAAGCCTTGAGGAAATTTCTTATGACATCATTGTTGAAGAGGGAAGTTCTAGCACTTCTTCTGACAATGGAACGAGGATGCATGAGCTGCATAATGAAGACTTCACTGCTGCTCCTAGTCTCCCCATTCAGGAGGTGGAAAATCAAGAAGCATGGTGGAATGAGGTCATTAATCTTGATGGGCAACAAAGGGATGATTGGCACTCCGATGAAGAGTTCATTCATTTTCTGATATGGATGCTTGTCAGATTCCTATCGGACTTCCTGCTTACACCATCTTCTCTAAGAATAACTAATTTCATAATGGAGTTTGATGAAGGGTCCATTGAATCCTTCCAGCAATTCTTCTCTCATGATTTCGAATTTGGCTTTCTCAATGAATTCAGATTTGTTGAGTACTTCTTGGAGTTTCAGGGTGCGATGATTCAAATAGAACGTATTTCCCAAAGCGTTCTAGTAAAAGTAATTCTCCATTTGCAAATTGGCTCTTCTTTACTTATGATGTGGAGCCCTGGTATCAACTCACTTTTGACATGTGTCAAGAAGGTATGTTGGAGTGATGAGCCTCAAATCCACTGTCCTTTGGATGTTATTACCTTCTTTGTCAGTCATTTGAAGTTCACTCCTAATGATCAATGGGAGTTTTGGAGAGTAAAGTTGAGCAAGAATTGGTACTTGGCTGTGATGGGATCTTCAGTGGGTTTATTTTCGGCTGTAGATATAAGTAGACATGATATTTTGGGTGCTGATTTTCAGTTTGGCAACAGCTATCTATCTCCTTGGATGTTGATTTTCATAAAATCAGATTTCAAGTTGATCATTTCAGTCTTGTTGGGTTGCTGGTTCATTCAATTTCAGACCTTCCAATCTCTTTCGAGGGACAATTTATGGTTTCACAAGAGAGAATTGGTGGTGTGGGCTGAGCACAATCAGCATTTGGGAAGAGACCATACTCATTCTAATGGTTTCCTTGGTACATATTCATGTACAAATAATTGGAGCAGCAGACCCTCGCTCGACTTGGCTTGGCACTTCGAGACTCCTACTGCTGAGATCCTGTTCAATGCCTTGATTCTACATTCTGAGACTCTTGGGGTTGGAATTGTGAGAAATTTCTTCAGACTTCTTAGTTGTGCCATGATAAATCAGCAGAGGCATAGGGAATTCATGTGGAGTCATGAGTTCGAGTTTGTTGAGTTCTTGCAAAGGAAAGCTTTTCGCTTTGCAAGAAGACTTGAAGATGTCACATTTGCAGTCATGGTTTCGTTTGTTACCATGTGGAGGTATGCTGAGGAGATTGATTTTGAGTTGGGTAGCCTATCTTTCTTCTTGCCTAGAATTGTGGTAGACAATGGTATGGTTGATATTGTTGACTTTGGGCATCGTGGACATGAGACGTTACTTGATATTAATCTCAGTCCTTTAAGATCTTTAAGATCTTTCAGTTTGAGTATCATAGATGGTAACACTTTGGAGTTACAAGGGGAGTCAGTGCAGCATTGGCATGATATTTTCATTGATGTGATCAGAGTGGTGCAGCATCGGCATGGTGGGTCTTTCCTGAGACGCACTTGGGAACCAGGGATCATACTTGTTTGCGTATGGATTAGTTTTAAAATTTCTGGAGTTGTGGTGGTATTGCTTGAGGACAAGCAATTTTGGGAAGGGCGGATTGTAATGTCCCCTTCTCGAGCATGATCTTTCCAGTGACCGTTGGCCTATTCCGAAGACCCGTAGGCTACTCGGAAGGTAAAATTAGGGTTTCCTATTTTTAAGGATGTCTTTGCTCGGAGTTGGTGGATTCAATGGCGGATTCTTTCTGGGTTTTCAGAGAGCTTCGCAGTGGTATGTTCATTTCGGCATTCTGAGCATTTTCTGGAATTTACTATTTTTAGTAAATTCTATTTTTGGCAGTTTTACAGTTGGGTTCAGCATGGTTGACTTCCTACTTCAGTTTGATCAGTTGGCTTGCTCATTTATGGCTTCGGGGCACAATTGGAGAGATAAGTTGAGCTATTTAATTAAAAGTCACGTTTTAATGTTATATTTTAACGTTGACCCCTTGGCCTAGTCTATTGACTTTATGTTGTTTTGAAAAGTGGTCTTTTTGAGGGTGGCGCCTTCATTAAAGATTATTTTATATTTTATATTTTACCCAAAGTCAAATCAAGCTATAAAGTGGACGCATTTATTAAAGTATTGATTTTATTTAAAAAGTCAATATTGAGCTTGAAGGAAATGGACGCCATCTTTGCAAGAGATTAGGGATTTTGACTTGAAGAGGAGTTTAGGGTTTCGAGAAGTCAACGAGAAATTATAAAAGGAAGACTTTGATCATCATTTGGGCATCTTTTATCTACAGGAATGTTATGCTGCCGGATTGGCTTTGGGATTGCTTTGAGGAATGAAGGCCTCCTAGCTTGGGCATTGCTTCTCACTTGAAAGATAGCGACTAGTGGTGAGATAGTGTAGTTTGAATGTTTTATTGTGAGATTTCTGCATTTTTAGTCTTTGTGAGGATATGTAAATCAGTTTTATGCATATTAGTGGTTTTCTGGAGTTGCACATTCATTGTAGCAGATTGATGTTTTTAATCATAAGTCATAAAATACACAAAGAGTCGTTCTGGGTATTGTCTCATTGGTTTTCTCTGTTGGAAGCGACCCTTCATGAATATTTGCAGATTTTAATATGAAGCGTATGATTTTATAAAGCAAATCCGTCATTCCTTGTAGGGCGCACTTTCTGGAGTGCCTCGGGATCCGTGTCATTAATTAATAACCATTTTTAGATGCCATTTCTTATTACTAAGTTAGGCGCCATCATTTTGAGGGTCTATTGCATTAGATTTGAGATCATTTGGGTGAGAAATGAGAGAGATATGAGCATATGCGTGAATTCCTAGGTTGCTGGTTTTTAATTTAAAAGTGCAGATTTGTGGAAAAACAGAATTATTATTTGATCATTGAGTGATTTATTGAACTGGCATCTCTAATCAAGCCACAGAGAGTTCTTATATGATGTAATGCTAATCTTTCAAATTCCTATGCTCTTGGCAAGCAAATTCTCTATCATTTTGTAAGCTGACAGTAGTACTGACAGCAGTTCTTTCATCTTGCTTAATCATGTTTTGTAATGCTCATATTTACATTTTGTAATTGCAATTGTATTTCTTTATCTCCGCCCTATGGTAGCTCCTTACCCACTCTGGGTTAGAAAGCACATTCTGGGTGTCGAGTACTTTCAGCATTATAGTTATTTCTTTCAAGCATTGTAATTTCTGTTATCTCCGCCATATGGTCGCCTCATTTCCGTATTGGAGTGAGTAGCACATACTTGGTGTCGAGTGTGCTTTCAGTACATTAGATTCAGGGATCCTCTGACCATATGCTTGCCATCATCGGCGCCATTCTTGGTTAGAGTTTCTTGCATAAGCATTTTGATTTAGATCCTCTGACCAATGCTCACACCTTGCCCACATCGGGATCCTGGTGTACATTCTGGTTAGAGTTGCTTCAGCACGTTTTGGTTTAGCTGCTAACCTTAACGGGTGCATTGGTTTGTAATCTGCAATTTGAAAAAGAAAAAAATTTGGCTCGGAATATTTCAGTAACCCATGTAGTCTGAATACCTCACGGAAGAAGACCTCTGCTACGTGTGTAGCTGTGTAAGTGGTGGTAATCGAAAAGAAGTGGGCATACTTCGTTAGCCGATCCACAACTACATATATGCAATCCCGTCCTTGGGCTTTAGGCAAGCCCGTAATGAAATCCATCGACAGGCATTCCCACTTCCTGTCAGGAATCGGAAGTGGCTGCAATAATCCTGCCGGATACGTGTTCTCCTGCTTGTTCTGCTGACAAACAGGGCACTCACGCACATACTGAAGAACATTTGCCTTAAGTCCTTTCCATGTGAATCTCTCCCGAATCTGTCTATACGTCTTGAAGTACCCGGGATGTCCTGTTGTAGGTACATCATGAAAGGCTCGCATGATAATGTTCTTCATCTCTGAACCTAGGACCAAATAAATCCTGTTCTTGTAAATGATCAAGTCATTCACAAGCGTGTATCTAGTGTCAACCATTGATCCCTCAACGATACTGGATGCCCAAGTATCCTTGGCATACTCTGCCACAATCATATGCCTCCAATCCTCTGTAATGTGAACCATAGAGCTTAGATAAGGCCTGCGTGAGAGAGCATCAGCCACCACATTCTGGGTGCCTTTGATGTAAGAGATATCAAAGTCATATGCCTACAATTTGCTCACCCACTTCTGCTGACGATCATTGAGATCTCGCTGCCCCAGGAAATGCCTCAAACTGTTGTGATTAGTTTTAATGCAAAACTTACTGCCCACAAGATACTGCCTAAATTTTTCCAAGGCATGCATTATAGCGAGCATCTCCTTATCATAAATACTGTAGAGCCTCTCTGGCCCTCTAAGTTTACGGCTCTCATACACAATAGGGTGCTTGTCCTGCATAAGCACCGCTCCAATGCCCTCACCAGAAGCATCGCACTGAAGCTCAAAAGGCTTCGAAAAATCTGGTAGTGCCAACACCGGGCACGTAGTCATCAACTCCTTGAACCTCACAAAACATTCCTGTGCCTCAGGAGTCCAACAGAATGCACCTTTTTTCAACAAATCCGTCATAGGTGCTACATGACGTGAATAACCATTCACGAATCTGCGATAAAACCCACACAAACCAAGAAATCCTCGCAGCTGTGTAAGGTTCGAGTAGGCTGGCTTCATAATAGCTGATCTTCAGATCCATCAAGACTTCAAGATCGATGATATGACCTAAGTAAAGCTCCAACTCGGTCATCCTCAACACATTTGGACTCCTTGGCATACAAGGACTCCCTCTCCAAGATACTGAGCACGGTCTCCAGATGAGCCAAATGCTCCTGCCAAGTCCTGCTGTAAATAAGAATATCATCGAAGAAGACCAGTACAAATCTCCTTAGCAGTGAATGGAAAACCTGTTCATGGTGGACTGAAAAGTAGCTGGTGCGTTGGTTAGCCCAAAGGGCATCACCACAAACTCGAAGTGCCCACAATGACAACGGAATGCAATCTTCTCAATGTCCTGCTCACGAACCCTGATTTGATGATATCTTGACCTTAAGTCTATCTTCGTGAAGTAGTATGCACCATGGAGCTCATCAATAAGCTCATTGATACGAGGTATTGGATACCTGTTTTTGATAGTCCTCTTATTCAGGACTCTGTAGTCTATGCACATGCAAAGGGTGCCATCCTTCTTCTTCACCAGTACAACTGAAGAAGCGAATGGTGATTTGCTAGGTCGAATGTGACCCATAGCAAGCAACTCCTTTATCGTCTTTTCTATCTCATCCTTCAACCTCTTAGGATGCCTGTAAGGAGTAATCATAACGGGCTTAGCGCCCTCCTCGAGCTCTATAATGTGCTCAATGCCCCTGTCTAGAGGTCTCCCTAGTGGAATATCACTGAATACCTTCTCATGCTTGACTCTCAACTGCTGTATGTCAGGATGATACTCAGTCTTCTGCTGTCCCTCCTGTATAGGTGCCAATGTGCACTCGGCAGCCCACTCTACCATGTCGTGTCGCATGAGTCTCTCCATCCGACAAAAAGAAATAGTTTTGATGTTGCTGTCCCGAATTGCCTTGAGAATATGAGTCTTCCCATCCACATCAAAACGAATCTCCATGTCCTTGAGACGAAGAGTGACTTCCTCAAGTGAATGAAGCCACTTTATGCCCAAGACTAAATCGATATCCCCCATGCTCACCACGTAATAATCAGCCTTGAACTCATAGTTGTTCAAGCGCAAGGGGAGATCCTTAATCATACGTTCACACCTGAGAGTGTAACTGTCGGCCACCTTAACCCTAATGCCTTCGAACTCCTCAGTGATGAGTCCGCGCTTCTCCACAATCTAGCATCGATAAAATTGTGGGTGGCTCCTGTATCAAGAAGGGTAATGACCCTCTGTCCTACCAAAACTCCACGAAGTCTGAATGAACTCTCCTGCTGAATGCTAGATAGGCGTGCCTCCTGAATCTGAAGCTCTGACTCTGCCTCTACCTTAGGCTCTGAAGCCTCTGACTCCAACTCCTCAGAACTCTCCTGCTGTTCGGAATTCTCTGATTCCGAATCCTCGTAATAAGCCCACATCACTCAATTGGCCTTGCCCTTAGGCCGCAAAGGACAATCATGATTGGCATCATAGGGACCTTTGCAGTAGAAGCAAAGCTTCTTCCTGCGTAGATCATTAAGAGCCTCTCGATCCAAAGGTGGTGCCGCTGATTTGCCCTTTGAATCATTCTTGAAATCTGATTTATCTTTGTTAAAATCTGATTTCTCTCTATTTTTGTTGAAGCCCTTATTGTCCCTGAATGAAGAAGTGTTTCTAGAGTTAAATCTGCTGGATGGTGCTGCCAACTCCATACTATGCGCCTTCTTCATAGCTTCCTGTAACGAAGGAGGATCAAAGGCTTTGATCCAACCTCTCAATGGCTCCGTCAGTCCCTCCATGAAAAGCACTACAAGACGCCTCTCTGAAATATTAGGAACCATGACCGACAATCTCTGGAAGTCACCAATGTAAGACTCCAAACTGCCACTCTGTCGCAACTGAGCCAAATCTCTGAAATAGGATTCTGGATCCTTCTTGTCAAATCGTTTCACCAACTTGTGAACAAACTCCTGATATGAGGTGATCCGATCATGCTGGAGTGTCACCATCCCGTGGTGCCACCAGTCGTAAGCTACCCCCTCAAGATGCAATGTCGCATACCTGATAGCATCTCTCTCAGCCATCGGACGCAATGTGAGGAAAGTGTCTAGCTTACTGATACAGGCCTGAGCTGTAACCTTACCACTACCATCGAACATCGCTAGATTGAGTCTGTTTGTAGCATGTTTCGCATCATTGTTCTGGACAGTTCAGGTCTCCAACTCCGGCCGACTGCGGATGCCTTCCTCTGCGTAATGAATCGGCTGCATCCTCTCTCCGACATCCTGCAGTACTAACTCCCACCTCCTCGCTCAGCTGCCACAGTGTGTCCCCGCTAACAACCGCCATGCCCTCACCGCACAGCCTCATCGGCCTCGCCTCACAAAAGTAGGCCTAGTGGGCTCTGCTTGCCGCCCGCGAAGCGCCCTAGGTGCTCTCCCAGATCCCGTGATCACTCCTATTATCGCCACGCATGTGGTGACGTCTCCTCTGCGGTACTCTAACCTCTCGATTGCCATCGCTACCTGTCAGGCACACGCTGGACTCCGCTGCTGACTGGCCAGGTGCCTCGAGAGTGCTCAAACCTCTCAACATCGCCTCCCATCCCTAGGGTTGCGAGGATATTCAAGTCCTAGAGACCGTTTCACGCCCATAAATGTTTCTACTGCTCAAACCCTCGCTACCCGCCAATCGCCTCCCGCCAAGATAATACTCAGGACCCTAACTCTTGTGGTCAGATAAGATTGCTAAACCCTCAGATGGCAAGTGATTTAGCTCGATACCACCGGTAGAGAAACCCTTTTGTTTCCCCGGATGGTAAACTGCGTTTTTGGACTGCTTTTGTGTATTTTGATTTTTGGTGTTTTTTGGCATGAACAATGGAAAATTCATGCATTTGAAAGAAATGATATAAAATCTTTAAACAACGCACAAACTCGCATTCATCATAAATAGGCTCAGAAATGGATATCTATTGATAGTATTATTTTTCCACAGCCATTACAATAATGAAACTCTGACATGCAGTTAAGATTAAACAAAAATATTAGATAAAAACCTGATTCGCAGCAAGCTGAAATGTCATAGAAATAGTACGGCCTTCAAGATTTTTACTTCTCCCTCAGCCAGATGCCAGAAGAATGGTCCAGAGGTGTAGGCGCCAACTGGGTTCAAACCAGAAGATCACAAAAGATGGCGATTTAGCTTAGTCTGAAAAGTACGGCCTTCTATGAGATGGTACTATCCGCAATAATAGATGCACGGCTTAAAGCACAGCAATACAGTACTACCTTTATTGTAGTTCCGCGACCGACAAAAATGGGTTTTAACTGAAGAACCTCTATCTGATGAATCCCACACTGAAAACCCTGAATATATTTTGCCTGTGATGCTCTGTGATAACTTCTGAATAAAGCTATCTCTCTGACTGGCAATAGATCAGCTGGTATTTCACAGCCTTTGAATCGCACACTGAAGATTGCACGTTCTCCAATGCAAGTTGAAAACTGGAACCCTTGGCTCTGTTCTCAGAAGAATAACTTAGCAAAAATTCGACTTCAATCATAATGGCTCGAATCCCAAGGCAAAACCCTTATATTCTTGAAAAGTGCGACTTTTCTCAATTGAGCATCATTTAAATAAATTCGAACTTTTCTTTTAATTATTTCAATAGTTTCAAACTTCATTTTTAATTATAAATTATAATTAAAAATGGCCCCTTCCATGATGGTCGACCCCTTCAGCAAAATCACTTAAGTTATAATATTTAAAATATTATAACTTTATATTATAAACTCCGAATAATTAATATTTAATTAAATCAATTAAATATTAATCTCTCTCGAAATATATCCGATTCACGAACCGTCTGAAGCTGGTGAATAAGGGAGTGATTCCTCACATGACCAGACCATACTGCTAAAAATAGCAACTCAAGCAAATGGTGTCTGAATGAGCCCGAACGAAAGCCAACTGGTAAAATTCTGACAACCGAAGCCAAGCCAAGCTCCATCAAGACCCTCTATCCATCCTATCAGCCTACGAGGGTCACATAATAGGCTAATCATCAGCTCTGAGAGATGTCATCTGGAAGGGGACATGACAGCGAACCTTTCAGAGTTCTTTTCACAGGGATCTAGCACCATTTTGAAATAAGCCGTACCATATTCATTATAGCTGTTGGGCCGTACAGATCTGTCCTTGCAGGGCCGTACTTCTCTTTCCAGGAGGAAATGCCTTCATCTTTCAGCTTCTGACAGAGGGTTCCAGTGCGCCTTGGGTATCAGGAGATTTCTCTTTGTTCTGTGCTTGGAGATTCACACCCTGGAGGCATCCGTACTATCTTCTATCATTCTTTCATGTGGCTACAACAGCAATCAGGTTCTTTTGAAATAAATTTGTATTTCCTTCCTATGCTTGTTTTAAATATTGTAAATGCTCTGGAAACCTAATAAAGTCATACGCCTATCTCTTCTGAGCAATTTCAAAGCATATTATGTGTCTTTAGATTTATTAAGAATTTTTAAGCAATTTTAGAGTAAAATCGCAGCTTCAAGTTTGTTTGCAAAAAACCTCAAAAACACAAAAAAATACAAAACGATCAAAACAAACAATATCAGTGGTTTTCAGTTAGGGTTTCGGGGTTGAGAGTCACCTGGACTCTTACAGTGGTATCAGAGCACAGTTTTCCTGCCATCCTGTGCTTTTTGGCTGCTTTTTCATGAGTAAAGACATCATTCATTATACCAAGGGTGTAGGAACAGGCAGAGCCGAGGATTGGACAGGCCCACCTATTCCTGAAGGTGAGACAGTGTCAGGAGTACTGGGTATTCACAGATCTAGCTCCAACAACAGCGAGAACAGTGTTGCAACTCTGATGGCAGACCGTGAGATTCCTACAGAGACACTTAGGGATTCAGGGAAAGCACATGTGGAGGGCAACATTACTGATGAGGAGTTCAGATGCAGGCACGATAATATGGACATGATGTCCCAGTTGATGGGCACTATTAGGCAGTATACCCCATCACAGCCGCATTATATTTAGATCGGACAGTCGAGCAGGACTGCAGGAGTAGATCAGCCTTTGGCATCAGCACCACGACAGCCATCACCGAGCTATCAGGAGCGTAGGCCTGGACAGCCTACATTCTTACCCAGAGAAACCCTACCTCCGACTCCGAGGGCAAAGTAGCAGGGGCAACATCAGGAGTTTCAGTCACATAATGACATGTCAGTAGCAAATGTGACTAGGTTTCACGGTGAGTACCTATCATTGGCACCTGAGATCAGGCAAGCATTATCGTTTCATGAGTTTATGGATGTTCATAAACCTAGAGGAGGAGGCAGATTTGACCGTAGAGCTCCTCAGCGCCGGCAGCCACAGCCACAGGTGAACAGGGATTTGCAGTATGCAGTCAGCAAGATCACCTTGCCATACTTTGATGGGTCTGATAAGACGTCAACGAGGTCTTGGGTCCAGAAATTGGACAACTATCTTTCACTGAGACCTATGCAGGAGGACGAGGCCATTAAGTTTGCTACTTTGCATCTTGATGGGCTAGCACATGATTGGTGGCATCATGGCATGTACACACTTGGCCATCATGCGGTCAATACTTACCAGGAGTTCACCAGCAAGCTCATAGAGCGTTTTGATAAGAAGGATCCGGAACTCTACTTCAGGGAGCTAACTCAGCTCAGACAAACGGGTAGTTTGGATTCTTATATTGGTGAGTTTTAGAGGGTTGCAGTCATGGTGACAGGCATTTCAGAGCGGAGACTCATTATACTTTTCGTTGAGGGGTTGACAGAGCCTATGAGAGGTTGGGTCAAGGCATTTGACCCTCCTACCCTTCAGGAGGCCATGAGGAAGGCACGAAACATGGAGCTTGCAGCACCTCGCAGCAAGTTCACTTCAGGTTCGACACCCTACACGAGGCCTAATAGGTCTTTTGATAGGAATAGGCCCTTTGACAAAAGGAGGGATCAACAGGATTCTAAGAGACAGAATGCACCACCCTTTGACAGAGAAACACTGAATGAATTGCAGAAGAAAAAATTGTGTTTCTGGTGCAAGGCACCCTACGATGAAAAACATGTATGCCCACTTCGTCCCAAGGTCAAAAACAATCAGATGGAATGGTTTTATGAGAGCGAAGAGCAATCTGATCTATTAGACCAGCAAACTGATTCCGAGCATTCAGATGATGACAAGTCCGAAAATGAGGGTGAAAACGAAGGAGGAAGGAAGCTACAGGAAGCCCATTTGACTAGCCTTCAGAGAGATGGGTCGTTTAGACTTCGCGGGCTCCTAGCAGGTCAGAAGGTAATCACTTTACTGGATACGGGTGCCACACATAATTTCATTGATGCACGATTGGTAGAGAGACGTGGTATTCAGACAGAGGAGTTTGAGGGTATCCGAGTCAAGGTGGCGGATGGGTACACCCTCAAATGTGACCGAAAGATTACTGATCTTCCGATGCGACTGAACAACTATGAGTTCAAAACTGAATTCTATGTTGTTAATATGGGACAACTGATGTGGTGTTAGGGATGGCATGGTTGCACAATTTGGGTGAGTTCACACTCAATTTGCGAGACATGGAGATGAAGTTTAAGGTTGATGGGAGACCTCATGTCATCAAGGCCATTAGAGACAGTAATCTGAGGATGGTTTCGTTCAGGCGGATGGAGAGACTCATTCGTCATGATATGGTTGATTGGGCGGCAGAGTGCATGTTGATGCCAGCCCAGCAGGAGCAGCAGAAGGGTGAGTACCACCCAGACATTCAGATACTGAGGACTAAACACTCCAAAGTGTTTAGCGATATTCCACCTGGTAGACCTCCAGACAGAGGCACTGAGCATATCATTGAGTTGGAGGAGGGCGCAAAGCCCGTTATGATTACACCCTACAGGCATCCGAAACGACTCAACGATGAGATAGAGAAGACCATCAATGAGTTGCTAGCTATGGGGCACATTAGACCTAGCAAGTCACCTTTTGCTTCATCGGTTGTATTGGTGAAGAAGAAGGATGGATCACTTCGGATGTGCATAGACTACCGACAGCTCAACAAGAGGACAATTAAAAACAGGTACCCTATACCACGCATCGATGAGTTGATTGATGAGTTACACGGTGCCATCTTCTTCACGAAGATTGATTTGAGATCCGGGTACCACCAGATTCAGATGAGGGAGCAGGATATTGAGAAAACCGCTTTCAGGTGTCATTGCAGTCACTTCGTGTTCTTGGTTATGCCCTTCGGTCTAACCAATGCACCTGCCACCTTTCAGGCTACTATGAACAGGGTCTTCAGTTCCCAGCTGCGGAGATTTGTATTGGTCTTTTTCGATGACATTTTGGTATATAGCAGGTCATGGGAGGAGCACTTGGCTCACTTAGATGCAGTTTTGGGTATCTTGGCTGATGAGTCATTCTATGCCAAGGAATCCAAGTGTGAGCTGGGTATGGAGGAGTTGTATCTAGGGCACATCATCAGTGCCAAGGGAGTGAGTATGGACCCTTAGAAGGTCCAAGCTATAGTTGAGTGGCTGGTACCTGAGAACCTTACGCAGCTCGGAGGTTTCATTGGGTTGTGTGCTTTTTACAGGAGATTTGTTAGTGGGTTCTCATGTCACGCCGCACCCCTTACTGATTTGACAAAGAAGGGGGCTTTTACTTGGTCACCACAGGCACAGGAGTGTTTTGACAGGTTCAAGGTGATCATGACTTCATGTCCAATGCTAGCATTGCCTGACTTTACGAAGTCATTTGATTTATTCTGTGATGCTTCAGGAGAGGGCATTGGTGCCGTTTTGATGCAGGAGCGACACCCTATTGCTTTTGAGAGCAGAAAGCTTAGGGGTCCTGAGAGGTTCTACAGCATTTACGACAAGGAGATGTTAGCCATTATGCATGCTTTGGCTAAGTTCAGGCAATACTTGGTAGGCAGCAAATTCAATGTTCGTACAGACCATAATAGCCTGAAACACTTCCTTGGACAACGAGACCTGAATGAGAGGCAGCAAAAATGGGTCAGCAAACTGCAGTCATATGACTTTGACATCACCTTCATTAAGGGGAAGCAGAATGTTGTAGCTGACGCCTTGTCTCGTAGACCTCAGTTGAATTCCATGGCACAGATCTCAGAGGATTGGAGGCATCGGATTATTGCAAAGTATGCTAAGAACCCATGGGCTTCTAGCATTGTTGACAGGACAGAGCAGGATAGCAGGTACACTATTGTAGATGACTTGATCATTTACAAAGAGCGGATTTTTCTTATTCCTGATTCTGAGTTGCGAGCTACAGTTTTGAGAGCCTTTCACGATCTTCCTATGGCGGGCCATCCCGGGTACTACAAGACATATAAAATGGTTCGGGAGCGGTTTACTTGGAAAGGGCTGAAAATTGATGTTTTACAGTATGTTCAAGAGTGTTCTGTTTGCCAACAGAACAAGCAGGAGCACACTTATCCTGCTGGGTTGCTTCAGCCACTTCCGATACCTGACAGGAAGTGGGAGTGTTTATCGATGGACTTTATCACGGGTTTGTCGAAAACCCAGGGTAAAGATTGCATATACGTAGTGGTTGATCAGTTGACCAAATATGTTCACTTCTTCCCGATTACCACTACATTTACAGCATCGCAGACTGCAGAGCTCTTCTTCAGAGAGGTATTCCGATTGCATGGGTTTCCTCGGACGATAGTCAGCGATAGAGACAGTCGGTTCATGAGCAATTTTTGGCAGGAGTTGTTCAGGCTCTGTGGGACCGAACTGACACCGAGTACCAACTACCATCCGCAGACAGATGGGCAGACAGAAATTGTCAATAAGTGGGTGGAGGGTTACTTGCGCAATTACATAGCTGGGCAGCAAAGAGCTTGGGTGAGGTGGATATACCTCTGCGAGTATTGTTATAACTCGACTCACCACATGACGATACAGATTACACCCTTCATGGCTTTGTATGGGTATGAGGCGCCCAACCTTTTGGACCTGATATTGAGTGATAGTAGAGTGCCGAGTGCAGGGGATATGATGCAGAGTCAGCAGGACATTTTGAGGTCTCTCAGAGACAATATCCAGTGGGCACAGAATCAGCAGAAGCAGTATGCTAATCAGAAGAGGGTTGAGCGTTCCTTTGATGTGGGTGATATGGTGTACCTTATGTTGCAGCCGTATCGTCAATCTACTCTGCAGAAGAGTGGGACAGAGAAGCTGAAACCTCGTTACTATGGTCCATTTCGTGTTGTCAGATGAGTGGGCGAGGTTGCTTATGAGTTGGACTTGCCAGCAGATAGCAGGGTTCACAATGTGTTTCACGTTTCTCGCCTGAAGAAGGCATTGGGTCAACATGTGATACCCTCTCTAGTTCTGCCACCCCTTGATGACGAAGGGAAATTGATACTAGTACCTGAGGCCATCCTCGAAATGAGAGAGACACCTTCGGAGGCGGGTGATCAGAGAATATCTGATCAAGTGGAGAGATTTGCCAGTTGAGGATGCTTCATGGGAGTCAGAGGAGATTTTACAGCATCCAAAGTTGAGATTGCTTGAGGACAAGCAATTTCAGGGAGGGCGGACTGTGATGTCCCCATCCTAGTCAGCACAGCTGGATACGTGGTTAGCCTATTATTTCGATCCTCGTAGGCTGACAGATGTGTGCAGAGGATCAATTGAGGCAGTTACACAGTGTTCTGGAGCTTCATTGTTGCAGTTGTTTCAAGTTGGGCCTTCGCAGAATCCTTCAGAGTGGTTTTTCAGAGACTTTCTATTTTTAGAAAGTCGGACAGACGGAAGCTGTTATTTTGGGTAGGGCACCTGGTTCAGCTGTTTAGCTCAAAGTCGACCCAGTTCATCAGTTTGACGGTCAGATGGAGAAATAATGGAGTATTTAATGATTTATTGAATAATTAATATTTTTGACTTTATTTTAAAGTCACTTTATTAATTATTTAAATATTTAATAAAAAGGCGTATTATAAAGTATTTATTATACTTTATAATAAAGTGAAAATTTTATATAATGAATAAGTAATTATTCATTAATGATGGGCGCCAATTATTTAATATATTTCTCCTAAGTCAAAAGGGCGTATTTAATCATTTAATTAAATGATTATTAAAAAAGAGGTTTTGGGTCGAATTTTTCCAAGAAGCTATATATTCACAGCTAAAGACAAATCGAACTCTTATGTCTTGATTATTCAATTTGTCTTCTTTTTGCTCTGAGCATTGAAGTTTGCAAAACCTAGGGTTTCAGCAGACGATCGATTTTGGAGAACGATACCTCTTTAGAATCTAACATATTGAGACTGTGCAATACCAGTTGAAGATTGTCTACTTGGTGACTTCACACAGAAGTTGCAGTTGAGTCTATTGATCGATTCAAGCAAGGTTTGCAGAGAATATTCATCAACCATTTGGGGCGAACCTTTCAAAGTTCTTTTCACAGGGATCTGGCACCATTTTCAAATAAGCCGTACCATATTCATTATAGCTGCTGGGCCGTACAGATCTGTCCTTGCAGGGGCCGTACTTCTCTTTCCAGGAGGAAACGCCTTCATTTTTCAGCTTCTGATAGAGGGTTCCAGTGCGCCTTGGGTATCAGGAGATTTCTCTTTGTTCTGTGCTTGGAGATTCACACCCTGGAGGCATCCATACTATCTTCTATCATTCTTTCATGTGGCTGCAACAGCAATCAGGTTCTTTTGAAATAAATTTGTATTTCCTTCCTATGCTCGTTTTAAATATTGTAAATGCTCTGGAAACCTAATAAAGTCATACGCCTATCTCTTCTGAGCAATTTCAAAGCATATTATGTGTCTTTAGATTTATTAAGAATTTTTAAGCAATTTTAGAGTAAAATCGCAGCTTCAAGTTTGTTTGCAAAAAACCTCAAAAACACAAAAAAATACAAAACGATCAAAACAAACAATATCAGTGGTTTTCAGTTAGGGTTTCGGGGTTGAGAGTCACCTGGACTCTTACAATATATATATATATATATATATATATATATATATATATATATATATATATATATATATATATATATAATTATTTCATTATCCATATGTGTGTGTGTGTCACATTTGTCCAATCGACATTCCCGTGCATATGGATTATTAGTTCATAAGCATGCGTAGGTACATATACTCATGCACGCATATACTCATATGTATGAGTTATTGTAAACATGTACATATATACATTCCATGTATATACTTAACCGATTAACATATAAACATAAACACTAAAAGAACTTTCACTTGACATAAATACTTAATAACATTTCCCAATCAAAAACATTCAGATAACAAGATCATAAACCAATACAAAACATTCACAACCAAAACTGAAGATCACTTACCATTTCCCCAAACTTGACTCAACTTAGACCAACTAGAATGTGAGTTACCAAACCCAGTTCTTCTCCTGAGTGATACTTCCCCTCTCTTTTGAAGGCTTGAATTATTCTTGCATCCAACTTAGTACATCACAACAATAGTTAGCCGATGTAAACACAAAAAATATACCAATTGGTTTTGCACACTTGATCCTGAATCATCTCCTCTGCTAATCGTTTAATTAAATATCCCTTATTTCATTAAATTCATATCACTTCATCTCTTAATTAAATAAATCAATTTTATCTAATTAAGTCATCATCTCCTATGCCGTTATTGGCATGGTGTGATGGTTTATAGGTGGCATTGTTGTTCTTGCCACCAAGGTTCAAACCCCGTTGGGGTGGTATTGTTGAATGGTTGTATCCGGTTCATAGCTCCGGTCAAAAGCGTTTACCCCTTGAATAAAAAAAAAAAAAGTCATCATCTCCTATTAATTGAATAAATCAATGTTATTTAATTAACCCTATAGTCTCTATTTAATTAAATAATCCATTTTATTTAATTAAATTTCTAAAGTCATTCTATTAAATTAAATCAATCTTTATTTAATTTAATCTAACACCATCTTCTTTAATTAAATAAATCAAAATCTTTATTTAATTAAGTCTAAATCATTTTTCTCTCATTTTGATTTATTTCAATCCAAGAATCTAAATCAAATGGTCAAATTAGCTAAATCCCCATCTAAGTTAATTAAATCATAATTAACTCTAATCCTAATCCATCAAATCCTCTAGATTTTGCAACTTGCACAATAAATCAATTTATTTGATTTATTAAATCTTCTAGTTTCATTCAAAAAGGCATTTCAAGTGGAATATTTCTCCATTTCAAATTTCCCCCTCAAAAGGATTTGTCCTTCCAACAAGGCATTCAATACCTCTTACATGTCCTTGTGCATGGAGCCAAGTGGCATTTACTTCATTTATTTTCCCTCTAACATGTCACTTCTTCAAATTCAAAATTCAAATTTGCACATTGATCAAAATGTGTTCAACCTTCATCCTCTCACATCTTGACAAGTGGCACTTTATCATTGGATCATCTTTAGTCCCACATCTTCCATATCTTTCATTCTTCAATCCTTATCTCTTATAAATAGAAGTCTTCTCTATTTGTTTTGGGGAGCCACAATCAATGCAAAATCATTATGCTCATTTGAGAATGGGAGGAGAACTTCATGCAACATCATTATCTTCATCTTTTGAGCAAGTTCATCCATTTTTATCATTTCTTAGCTAGGTTATGCAGGAATTCAACCAAGGAGCATCCAATCTTCATCAAATCATCACCAAACTTACAAGGGATTGGGAAAGGGCCATTTTCCACATCAAAATGGCACCAATTCCCCCATGGGATTAAAAGTTTGCATGCTTCAATAGGATTTAATAGTTTTTCTTGTTTTGTTCTTCATTTCATATCCTATTTTGAGCATTGTAGATGAATTTCATGGGGAATCTTAGTTCTAACTTGCATATTGATCTAACATTGTGTTTGTTTATTGTGTTCATATAGGTATAGGATTGAGGTTTTACATTTGGCGCTAGAAAGAGGGAAAATCTCAAGTTCTAATCACATTTTTTAACAAAATTCTATGCTTTTTTTTGTTTTTTGGTGTCTACAGGAAACTGCGTCGCTATCAGTCAAGCGATGCCATACAATGTTGCTATCAGCCCAGCGGCGCCATACAGTGATGCTTCAAACTCCAAACTCCGCCACTGCAACCTTCTCGCCTAGAAATTCAAAATTCTAAACTGCGACGTTGGTTCAATTTTTGGGTGTTGGCATTTTCAAATTTCAAATAGCGCCGTTGATCAAAACTGTGTCACTATTATGCTCCCTGTCCTATTGTAGAGCACCGCTTGCAAACATAGCAGCGTTATACAGCACCACTGACTTGCTCAAACAGCAACGCATATGCGAGTTGCATCGCTGGGGTGGAGTAAAAAGTCAAATTTCAATTTTTTCGACATGTGCTTTTTTTGCTTTTGATCATTTGGAGTTACTAACTAGTTTCTTGCGTCTGTTTTCTTGAATTAATCAATTTTTAGGTGGGAGCAAGGAAGGAGCAAAGAGGAAATTTGAAGCATGACGTCATTTGTCCATTGTATCAAGTGTCTTTAGACACTCTTGGAAGTAATTCCAAACTTAAGAATTTTACCTATTCAAGCTTCTAAGACACTAATTTTCAATTTGGGATTAAAACGAACAAAGCAAAAGGTTAAAAAGAACTTTAAACAAATTTACTAGATTTGGTTTGAAGTTAACAATTGAACAAACAAACTTTCATCTTTTGTTTTGGTGCTTTAAAACAAATCAAATCATTGCTTTGAGGATTTAAAATGAACATGTGCATCTTTGTTTTGTAATCACCTACCCAAAGTAATATCATCAAAAGATGTATGCGCTTCTCTCGCGCCTCAAGGCGGTCTTGGGAATCGAAAGCCTTTTGGTGACATTAGGTTGCGTAAGTGATTGCCTCCACATTTCATTTGGGATTAAAAAATTGGACAAAACTTGCAAGTGTGAGTGGAATATATCGCGTGTGTTCTCTCTTTGTTTCTCAACAAAGATTGATCGAACTACAAATGTATTTGCTCGCTTTTGTTTATCTCTAGAGGGCCTACCTTGTGGGAAAAAGTAATCACCCAAGGGAACAACCCAACCGGAAACACGCTAAAGCCAAGCGACTTCCAACCAGTATATAAGTGTGGGTACTTGAGGAAAGGCAAGTATCACGAGGATTGTTCCGACGAGAAGGGCAGCAATGGTCTCTTGCCGCACGGATGATCCCCCACGAACGGAATGCCCCTACTAGAACCTTTGTTTAGAAAGGCCAAAATCCTCGATCTATTTGTTGGTGTAAGAACAGTTGTTCTGAAGTCGTCCCATGTTTTTACAGCTCTTAGTAGAGATGAAAAGTATGCCATAGGAGATTCATGGGTAGCGATGCTTGGCTGACCCGAGAAGTGAATGCACTGTAAGGCGGAGACTGTGTGGTCAAGCATCTAATCATCCGCTAAGAGTAGGCATAGCTGGATTTTTCCAAGTAGGAACTCAACAAATATTGTCTTTCATATCCATAGGGTTGTGCATGTTCTTGGAATCAAAAACACTTTACTTGATCGTAAACATTGAGAAAACAAGCATTCAACATGAACATCAAATTTCAAACCCTTTAGAGGATGTTGTCCCTAATTTTTGACATGCAAAAATCAGAGATAACCCATCAAAATTTTAACATTTTTAGGCCTTAAGGCACGTTTTACGAGGTGCAACGGTTAGAAAATCTTAGTTTTGGTTCTAGAGTCCTTTTGGCTAACATTTTTCATTCACTCGTCCGTTTTCGTGAAATTCTGAGTCATTTTTAGTGTGTTTTTGGTCAATTTCGGGTTTCTGGGGTATCACTGCAAGTAGGGGTTTTAATTTCTTCTTACAAGTAAGTGCTAGGAACTTTTTGCCTTTATTTTAAGTCAGTTGTAGGAACTTTTTATATGACTTACAAGTTGTAGGAACTTTTTGTTCTAATTACAAGTTATAGGAACTTTTGAGATAACTTACAAGTTGTAGGAACTTTTTGTTCACTTTACAAGTTACTTTTTAAAAAGTTACTTGCAATATATTATAAAAAGTCCAATTTCACTTAAGTGACTTGTTATGAGCTTTAAAAGTTTCTATTTCTTTTTATTTTTAAAAAGTTCACTTGCAATGAGCTCTAAAAGTTCCTATTTCTTTTTATTTTTAAAAGTTTACTTGCAATGAGCTCTAAAAGTTCCTATTTCTTTTTATTTTTAAAAGTTTACTTGCTATGAGCTCCAAAAGTTCCTATTTGAGTCTTTTATCATAATATTCATTTGCAAAGTGTATTTAAAAACCTGATTTGCAAGTAATGGGCATTTTTAAATTTATTTGTTTTTTGTTCACTTGTAATGAGACTTAAAAAATCCGAAATGCTTGCAATGAAGTTTTACAAGTTATTTTAAACTTGTAATGAGCATCAAAAAACCCGAAATTGGTCCAAAATGCACTCAAAAACACTTGAAAATGAGTCTTTAGGATCCAATCACAAGTGTAAAACTTGTATTTTCCCATACACATATGAAGTTGCATGTTCATTCTCCACAATTTCAAGTCAATGTTCTTGTTTTTCCACACATGTAATGCTCTTTCCAAAACCCGAAATTGAGCTTTGACCTCACTTTTGTAGCCCCTTTGTCTCATTTTCATTAATCTTGTTTGCACACATGACCCACCAAATCAATAATATAAGGCATGCGCCTTATTTTTCAAACAAATTTCAAGGCTGGAAAATGATACAAAGGAAGAACAACAACATGATGAAGCCACACAGAGAGTTGAATAAGTGACATGATTGAGCATAGAATGCTTTCAAGACAGAGATGGAAGAATATTTTCCAAACAGCAGCATGAAGATCCACTCAAGGATGATGGTTTGAGTCATATCTTAGACACGTAGAATAATTTCAATTATGCATTTGTAATTTTGTTTTGACAAATTACATGTAAAGTCAAAAATTGTAATGGCAAGTGGCCATGCTACTCGCATTATTGAAGATTGTAATTACATGTAATCAAATTACAAGTCAAGATAAATTAGGATTGTAATTTGGAATAAGTCAATTGCAAGTAGTTGGTGGTTGAGAGAATTTCTCAAGTTAGTTGGGATCCTCCCACCTTTTTCTCATGACCTCTCTCCTATAAATACTTGAGAGGGTCTTTTGTAATTTTTTATCTTTTTGGCAAGCAAGAAAATTCTACATAATTTTATACTCATAAAGACTTTGAGCTTTATAGTTATAAGTTGTTCTTTTTCAAGTAATATCAAAGAGTTGGAAATTTCAGACTTTGTGTTGAAGTCCTACTTTGCATCCATTGTGTTATTATGTCATTTTGGAGCATTACTTTGTGATTATTTGGAGATTGTGGAAAATTGCTAAGGAGAGCTTCAATTGAAATATTTGCAGACTTTGTGCTGTAAATGTTGAAGGTTGAATTCATAATTTGAATTTAGAAATAAAAAAGAATTGCAAGTCTTTGTGCTCGTAATAATTCCCATTTCTAGTAATTAATAGATACATCATACTTGCAGACTTTGTGTTGTCTTGTGCTGTATATTGTCATTAGATTATCTTTCAAAAGGGTAGATAGGATCTAGATTTTCAAGACTTTGTGCTTGAAATTGTTTTACCGTCCCGAAGGAAGTGACGGAAGTCTTTGAGCTTTCAGGAAACTTCATTTCCTTTCTCTTGATTTTATTACAAGCTGCTGTAAGAGTTTATTTAAAAATTAATGTTACTTTTTGAAAAGAGAAAAGAATTTAATCTTTCCTGAAACAAGAGGAAAGGTTATCGTTCCACCCATATTTGTTTTAGTTAGTAGGAAAGGGGGAGCCTTCCCTTAATTAGGAGAGTTTTATCTGACACACTTTGGTTGAAACCACCATTTTGCTAAACCTCACAAGTTTACAA